>PVIY010040928.1:0-22010 GCA_004026745.1 Myrmecophaga tridactyla | reverse complement strand
AGATACCTAGCAATGGTATTGCTGGATCATATGGAAATTCTATATTCAGCTTTTTGAGGAACCGCCAAACTGCCTTCCACAGTGGTTGCACCCTTTGACATTCCCACCAACAGTGAATAAGTGTGCCTCTTTCTCCACATCCTCTCCAGCTCCTGTCATTTTCTGTTTTGTTGATAATGGCCATTCTGGCGGGTGTGAGATGATATCTCATTTTGGTTTTGATTTGCATTTCTCTAATGGCCAAGGATGTTGAGCATCTCTTCATGTGCCTTTTGGCCATTTGTATTTCCTCTTCTGAGAAGTGTCTGTTCAAGTCTTTTTCCCATTTTGTAATTGGATTGGCTATCTTTTTGTTGTTGAGTTGAACAATCTCTTTACAAATTCTGGATACTAGACCTTTATCTGATATGTCGTTCCCAAATATTGTCTCCCATTGTGTAGGCTGTCTTTTTACTTTCTTGATGAAAGAAAGAATCTCTTTAACTAAAGAGACAAAAGACCTATACAAAGAAAACTACAAGAAACTGTTAAAAGAAATCATAGAAGACCAAAATAGATGGAAGGGCATACCATGTTCATGGATTGGAAGACTAAATATAGTTAAGATGTCAATTCTACCTAAATTGATTTACAGATTCAATGCAATACCAATCAAAATCCCAACAACTTACTTTTCAGAAATGGAAAAACCAATAAGCAAATTTATCTGGAAGGGCAGGGTGCCCCGAATTGCTAAAAGTATCTTGAGAAAAAAAAACGAAGCTGGAGGTCTCACGCTGCCCGACTTTAAGGCATATTATGAAGCCACAGTGGTAAAAACAGCATGGTACTGGCATAAAGATAGATATATTGACCAATGGAATCGAATAGAGTGCTCAGATATAGACCCTCTCATCTATGGACATTTGATCTTTGATAAGGCAGTCAAGCCAACTCTTTTGGGATACAACAGTCTCTTTAATAAATGGTGCCTAGAGAACTGGATATCCATATGCAAAAGAATGAAAAGGGACCCGTATCTCACACCCTATGCAAAAGTTAACTCAAAATGGATCTAAGATCTAAACATTAGGTCTAAGACCATAAAACAGTTAGAGGAAAATGTAGGGAGATATCTTATAAATCTTATAATTGGAGGCGGTTTTATGGACCTTACACCTAAAGCAAGAGCACTGAAAAAAGAAATAAATAAATGGGAGCTCCTCAAAATTAAACACTTTTGTGCATCAAAGAACTTCATCAAGAAAGTACCTGTGTTCTTTGATATATCACTTTGCAGTTCCCACTTCTAACTCAAGTTATGGGCTCAGCCCTTAGAATTGCTTCAGCCATTGGCATGTTAGCAAATGTGATGCAAGAAGGAGAATGAAAAGTGTTTGTGCAACTGAGCTTGTGCTCATTCTGCTGCACTTCTGCTATCTCTCTGAGAGCTTGTTTGGGCCATGGTTCTGTAAGATGGAAGACACACAGAGTAGATATCAGTCACCCCATTTATCCTGGTTGACCCTCAGATATTTGACCAAGCTCATCCAAGTTCAGCAGAGTTGCCTGTTGACCAGCCTAGAAGTGAGCCAGAAACACTAATGTTACATTTTACTGACAGTTTGTCATGTTTTTTAAGCAGCATCATTATTTTAAGAGTTAATTCATGTGCTTCAAATCAGTCAGGAGTGATTCTCTAGACTTCTATGTTCAAAATGTATAGAATAAGTCAATTCAGATTTTTTTATTGTAAAGATCATTCTTATGTCTTTTAATATACAGGACAATAAAAGGAAAAAAAATACCTTTGTCCAGGAGTTAAAAATTTTAGTGACTAATTTTGCTCCAAGGATTGGGAGAAACTAAAAGGAGATTCCATCCAATGCAAGAATTGTGTTGAGTGATCAATATGCAAAGCACTAGATATTATGGTGGAAGAAGGCTAAAACTAAATTAGTCAGCCCTTACCTTCTAAGAACTAATAATTTAATGGATGGTATCAGATGTATACAGAATTCTTTATTCTCAAGATCTTCAACATATTATGCTTCTTTCAGTCCTTACTTCCACTAATTTGGCTTAGGACACCATCATTTCATAAGTTGAAAGTGTAAATAGCTTCTGATTTATGGTATCCTATTCTAGTCTTGCCCTTCTCCAATCCATTCTTTGCTATGCCAGCATGATCTTTTTAAATGATAAATCTTATAATCCAGGTTTCTGGCCTCACCTGGAAGTGGATGGGTGCAGTATTATTGTCCCAGTTGGCAGCATTCCCAAAAGGCAGTGATGAAGAGAAACCCTCTCTGGGGAACAGCTAGTTAGAGGTCTTCAGAAAAATAAATCTCCACTGGTTTAAGGGCAGAGGCAAATGGTCTGGCTAGTTGGTCAGCTACCTGGAAAGAACAGAATGGAAGGCTGATAACAAAGAGCTGTGAGGAAGAGGTGTATAGATGATCTTTTGGAATGTGCACAAAGCATGAAGGCATTTTTTTTTTTTTACCTATTGAGGCCCCCCCTAACGAGGATTAATTGCAAGGAGGCTCTCAATAATCAGGTGGACAAAATGAGAGGTTATGCGGATATCAGTCTCTTTCCCAGGTACCCTGATGAAAGCGGCCATGTTGGCAAAATATGAAAGCTATACATGATTTCAATAACAAGGAATCTTCTCACTAAGGCTGCCACTGTCAAGCGCCTGATCAAAATTCATGTTACGAGCCCCTAAATGGTATGTTACCATATGCTCATAATGCAATACCTGAAGGAGGTAGTAATTTACCCTAATTGGAACAGATATTTATTTTGTCTTTGCTTTTTTCCACCCTGCCTGAAATGTTCCTGCCAATACTGACATTTGTGGACTTATACAATTCCTCATTGCCACTCAGAATATAGCTTTCAACTGAAGATCAATAATAAAAGTTAATGGAACAATCAAAGAAAGTTAGGGTTGCAAAGAATTCAGTCCAGTGAGGAATGAGTTTGGTCACCACATTGGGTAAAGAAATTGACCAACTGCGAGTTGGTTAAGGTGAAAGGAAATATCGGATGGATAATGGAAGGAGTTGTTAGTAAGTACAAACTGTGACTTGTGGTTGGTATATAGAAATGAGTACAGTAGCAATTACATAGTTTCATTGCTTATTAGCACATTTCTATACATATTAATTCATTTACATTCCCTCCTTTCCCTTATTATTTTATATAATTATTTATGTTGGTGGTTAACCAATAATTTATTCTTAGGTTAGAGACCATTCTGGGAATATTGTGACAGAATTAGAGGAAAAGTTAACATCAACTAAATATGGGTACCATGATTGTTAGGACTTTAAGTCTCTCCACATTGCATCCTGGTAGGTAGAAGCTTAATGTTTTTATGGAAATTCAAACTGGTGTAGAAGGATGGTATGGAGGCAGTATGGCCAAAGCAACGGACTATACTATTAAGCTATTGTCTCTCAGCTTCAAATCCACCCTTCTACAACTCAGCATTATGATGTTGGAGTTTGGCCTCTGCAAACTGCATATCTGCTTTGCCAGCTGGCAATCTATTACCAGTTGTTCAACTAATAGGGTTGGCAGTCAGAGACTAGAAAGTAGGAATTTGCTGTTGTTCTTTCCAAAACCGTCCCAGCCACAGTACTTTCCCCTAACAGCAGCAGATCTATTTCTTCCAGCCTCATTCCAGCTTTATTCCAATCTTGGTGTCAGGAGTATTAATCCCATTCAAAGGTACAGGAGCAGCCAGGCTCTGCCCCATCTTTTAAATTCTGAGTCCCAAATTCACTGCCCTCCCCACCATTTTGAACTTTAGAGTCTAACAACTTCTACTTATTCTCAAAGCTTTAGAGATGCTTCTCTCTCCAGTTATCTCTGGGTTACATTATTATTTCTGAATTAATGACTTTTGCATTTCCATTAGCTCATTCAGTCATCCAACGCCTGTGAAACCAATTCCCTATATTCAGTTCTCTGTACTGAAATACGAGTGTGGCTTCTGTTTATTCTGATGCAACCCAGACTAACACACTCTTCTGTATTATAATTTCCTATTGCCCTTACGATAAAGTCCAAAATTCTCTCACGTGGTCTTCAAGATTATTCATAATTTTGTCCTGCCTCACCTTCTTTCCTTTTGGGCTAGATTAAATTTAAACCCTAATTTAAACGTTATTAATTTTAATCTGCATTCGTGTGGGTTTGAACCCATTGCAAATACGATCTCTTGTTTTGTTTGTTTGTTTGTCTTTTAGTTAAATTATAGCCCAATTGAATGAAATTGGACACTAATTTGAGTTACTGGAGTCCTCTACAAACAACAGAAACTCAGACATAGATAAAGCCGGAAGTTTTCTCAGCGGACAGGATGGGGCGGAGCCAAGAGCCGGAAGTGGCGGGAACCGGGCAGAGAAAGTTGAGGTGTCGCTGTGTGAAGCGAGGTAGAGATACAAGCCAGGGAACCCCGAGATTTCTGGCAGCCCTCAAAGGAATGTTACGGACTTTGGGGAGAGAGCTTTGCCTTGCTGAAACCTTGATTTTGGATTTCTCCTAACCTCAGAACCGTGAGTCAATAAATTCCCATTGTTTAAGCCATTCCATTGTATAGTATCTGTGATAATATTTCAGGAAAATTGAGACACCTCCCTCTCTCCACTACCCAGGTCATTCCAGTCAAATTGAACTCCTTGTAATTCAAAGAATGCCTCTTTCTAATCCTTTTCAAGTTACCTTTTCCGCAATTACCTTGTATAATAACCTTACATGAGGCAAACAAGGAAAATTCCAAAACACAAAACCTGGAAAATGTTCTCTTGAATGAAAAAAACTTGGAAGACTTTATGAAAAATAAGGTCTATTGATCACTGTGTTAATTTTCCTTTATTGTTAAATGAAATAGCATGAATTTAGTGGCTCAAACGACTCATATCTTTTATATTACACTTCTTCAGGTTAGAAGTCTGACACATAACCCATTGGGCTAAAATCAAAGTGTTGCCAGGCATAACTTTCTGTAGGTTCTAGGGGAGGATCCATTTCCTTGATTTTTCCAGCTTCTAGAAGCTGTCTTCAGTTCTTTGGCTTGTGGCCTCATTCCTCCATCTTCAGAGTCAGCAATGGTAGGTCAAGTTCCCACATTGTCTTCCTCTTCTACCTTTGAGGATCCTTGTGATTGCATTGGGCCTACCTGGAGAATCCAGGTTATTTTTCAATTTTAAGGTCATGTGATTAGCTACCCTAATTCCATATACAACCTTAATTATCTTTAGCCATATAATTATGTTCTATATTCACATTGGCATCTTTGAGGCACCATTATTCTTCCTATTGTAATTACTATTGGAAAATTTAGAAAGATCTTGTGAATTAGATTATTATAAATCATCCCTATGCCATTCTGCTTTTTTACAATTTTCATCATAGTCTGATTGATTAAAAGATTTTCCTTATCCAAGATGAAAATAGCCCGATGTGAACAGATGTGATATTTGGATTGTTATAGTATATATTCATTTCTGTGTACTTATTGATGAATGGAAATGGACTTTAGAAACAATAAAAGATCAGGTGCGTGTACAACATGATTTCCAGTAAAAAACTCTCAGATAACCTGTCTCTGGTAACCTTCCCCTGTGTCTCCTCTTCCCTAGCCCCAAGGTGGACAGAGAGAATATTTAATGGAACAGAGAGGCTTCAATAACCATATTTAAAACCACACATTTATGAAGTCTGAGATTTCAGAAAATGAAGAGAAAACTGAGAAATAAGCCAAATTGATTTCGTGGTGCATTCAGTGTTTGTTTTAACTCTTGTAAATGGCAGGCTTAAGTGTAGGAAAATATTTCAGATTGAGCTTATTAAGCTTAATGCAAGCCATCAGTTTTTAAATAGTATATGTAAAAGCAAAGAGGTTTTCCATTTAAACTACTGTTAATAATTAGCTGTTTCTCAGAGTTATTTTCATTTGTATTTAAACAAGTTCAGTAGAGAGCTAGTTATAATTTTGGCATCATGCCAGAAGAACAATTAGTTACTTTGTGTAATAAAATTGAATTCTGTGTCACTTAGAAAATGCCAAGATATCTCTTTTATATCAGTAGGTAAGTGGAACGGCCGTATTCTTATCATTATTTAACATAAAATGTGTTTCGTATAATGTGATGCTTATTTTCTTTCCTGAAACTCAGAGTATTTCTCTTTTGAAAGAAATTGTTTGCTGTCTATATTTAGAGTCCTCTTTCCTTTTTCATGGACAAACAAAACATATGCATTAGTGAGGAATAAGAAAAAATTATGAAATTCTAAAACATACAGCTAAATTTCTGGATATTTAACACCAGCCATGAGTTTGAATTAGCGGAATTTTCAGTTTAGCTTGGAAATTCCTCCCTTGTTCAGTGTCTCTTCATCCACATCCTTATCTCAATAAGTGTGGGCTGAACTATGACTTGTTAGGCAGCCTTCCACAGCCCTTTGCAGGTCAACCTTGACAGACCTGTGCTTACTCATACCTAAATTACCTAAAGCCCTCAATTCCCTGTGGAGGCCTATAATGTACTGAAAGCTCATTGCTAATAATTAACTCTCTTATATGCCTCCTGTTCATTCCTGTTGCAGTCAGCTGAGTTATTTATAGCCAGTTGGTATCAGTGGACATGTGTTTGTAAGAAAACTACGAAACACTAATGAAAAAAAGAGTATTATTTAGATGAACCAACAAGGCTGCTTTGGAATGGCTTGATAAAGACAAGATGCTAAAAAAATTGCTGCTAAATCACATGTGAGTGAGACAGTTGTTAAAGTGTGCGATAAAAATGCCAATAATTGTGTAATAGTCTTCATCCAGATTACTTAGGTTTGGAAATTGTAAATGATGTATTATAATTGGGTTAATGCAATCTGATTACTAACCAAAGAACATATGCCCTGTGAAAGGGCCATGTCTCTGTACTAAGAGTTTAGTACATTTTTAAATGTTTAAATATTGTATGGTTAGTAACATTTATATGTATCATTTGTATGTATATGTATCATTGTTATGATTCCTCTCTTTAAGGAACTTTTTTTGATTAACTGGCTAACTATTGGCCCTCATTGTTTCAAATAAGAAAGTGTTTGCTGTAGTGTGGACTTGGTGATCTAGAAAATTATGTTTATTCTTGAGCTTGGGTTTATGCTAGTCATTAATTTCTCCTTTACAGATGAATCAATAAGAATATTATTCTTCATGTTTGTAACAGAGAGTCTAAAATCACATACTTTTTAGAGCTGAAACAGATTTTTGGTTCCTCATTACATTGCACTAGGCTTCGTAATGTGGTGATTAAAGGCATGGAATTTGATGCCTACCTGCGTGCTTTTGGGCTTTGACACAGACTGGCTATATAATCATGGACAAGTTGCTTAAATTATGTTAACCTCAGTTTCTTTACCGGGATAATGAAAATAAAAATAGGATCTACCTTGTTTGTGTGAAATATAAATAAAGCAATAAAATTAGACTAAAAGAGAATGACAATTTGCTCACACTACATGCATGCTTCTTTTTATTGAAGGTAAGGTGACTTTCTAATGTTTTTCAGGTAATTAGTGGTTGTGTCAGAAATAGAACCCAGATCTCTATGCTATTAAAAATCATAAAATAAGATACTATATGGATCATCAGCACATATCTGGTAATGAATAAATGTAGTTATTACTACTGAGTTGGTTTAAATTTCTTAATTTGTTACAGAATATTCTGGCATTCTAAGAAATACTGGTTACAGACTAGTAGAGGAGGTAGAGGAGGGAAGTTGTGAGTAGTGTATGAACTAGTCTTATGACCCTGGCGGAATAAAACCCCAAACCTAAGATTTTCTAATTTCTTGCAATAGTTCAAAGTGTGTTGCTTTACAAATGCAGAGGGCCAAATTGATCACCCTTAAAATCACAGTTTCTATCCTCAAAGAGCTCATAGGCAGTAAAAATAAATAGTCATATATATATATATAAAAATATGCATGTTCATACATATTGTATAGGTTAATATACATGTAATATATATACACGTTTGTATATAAGCACATATATATGTACATGCGCATATATGCACATCCACACACATGTATCTACACATACATATGTGAATAGAGGGACTGTGAATTGCAGAGGCAGGAGTGTTATCTCTTCTTTAGAAATGGTGTTTCTGAAAGATCTTCCTGTTTAAAAAACAGAGCTTTAAAACTTATACCCAAAGGTTGAGAAGTTTCGATATGCTCTTAACTGGTCAACTATACTAGTGAGTTTGTTTTATAAAAAGCGTGAAAAAATTACTCATTCAATAATCAATTTGTGGCCGAAAATTCATTACAATTGGGTAGTAAAAAAATTGACATGCCAAGGATTGTTATGTGACTCATTCATAGTTAAAAACCTACAGTACATAATTTTCTCCCAAGTACTTCAAACTTTTCTATTCCCCTGCAGCTATAAAGTAGATGTAACAAGAGATTTATCACCCTTTCATGAATGATATATGGCTATTCCAATGTAAATTGTATACAACAACTTCTCCTGAGGCAGGAAAATGTGATTGATAAAGAGCTAGATTCAATTTCAAGCATCTCCTAACAAAGAAGTGAAATGTAGGATTTTGCTCAATTAATATTTGTCAAAAAAGTCTACTTTGGAGAGTAGTTAGAGCGATTTTCAGATTTGCCTCTTTACAAGCATGCTTATTTTTGTTAGCATAAGCTATAGCTGCATTTAGCAAGACTGCTCATTCACTGATGAAAACAATGGCAAAGACAGGTCACCTGAGGTGCCACTCTGAAAATCTGGGACATGTCTTCTGGAGCATGTGATTGGATCCTTAGTTAGGATTGGGGAAATTTTAGGAATCTGGACTACGCTGAATTGCTTCCCATTCGTCATTCATTTACTTTTTTTTTTTTTTTTTGGCACCCTCTTCCTCAAGCAGAGAGTGGTGAAATTCGACACTTTGGAATGATCACATATACTTGTCTTAACTAATAACCTAAAATTTCCAAATTTTTTCATCATTCTCCCATTAGGAAAGTAATTCCTTCTTAATGAATGAATGAACCTCCTTTCCAAAGGCTCTATTTTGAGAGACAAAACTTGTAGAAGACTTAAAAGTAAAATTACGTTATTGGCAAAAACATGCTATTTCTCTGGACATATTGTTGTTTTTACAAAAATACTGTCTACCGGACGCACACTCACAAATCTTGAGCTGTCTCTGTGTGACTTATAAGAAAACTCTGTCAAATGAACTGTGGACATATTGTAGGCATGTTTTGCAGATAAATGGAAGATGCTAATAACAAAACATTGCTATAATTTGTGAGCTTCAGTTACTGCACCAGGCAATTGATATTTATAAAATCTAATCTTTACAACAGTCTTTAATGTTGATTTTCTCAGTTTCTTCCCCAGATTACAAACTCCATTTCAGAGAAAGATGTAAAGTTACGGGCCTAAGTTTAGCTAGTAAGTATTTTTGATAGATTTCATTATGTTTTTCCATATTCATGCTTCTCTCTTGAGATGCCTCTCCTTGTTTGAAGGTTATTCACTAGCCCCCACCCCGCCTTTTAGAAACTGGTATGATTTTGTATATATGTGTGTGTGTTTGTGAATGTGTGTCAGCTATTTTTTTTTTTTTTTATTATTTGACTTGTTTAGGCAATGGAATGTGAGCAGAAGTGAGGTATGTTACTTTGGAGCTGAATTATTAGACCCGGCGGGTGTCATTCACCATTTCCCTCTGGCATGTGTACTGGCGATGTCCTAAACAGAGCCTGCTCCTTTAGCCAGGGCCCAGGAGTGAAAATTATATAGAACGGAGTTGCAGCCAACCCAATATAGACGTGCAGTGAATACGAGAAATAAATCTTCCTTGTCAGTTTCTAACATTTTGGGGTCATATGTTACTGCCGCATAACCTATGCCAGAACATGACTTCAACTCAGTTAACCACAAGGCCCATGCTTGTGCTTATGATTTTCCTTAAAATAAACAAAACTCTTAGCATTAGGGTTTTCCGTCAATGTCCTTTCCTTGACAATACTACCATATTTGTCTATTTAGGCTTTTCTTTGCTTTTTCATTTATTAATCTGTTTTCCATTCTTGGTTCTCTACCCTGTCTTGTCTTTGTGCCTCTATTTATGTATTTTCCTAAACAACAAGCAACAAACAAACAGTCACAGCTAATTCTCCTTCCCTTTATTCTGACATTCTTTATAGGCTTAAGACCTGGATTGCATTTCCCTTGTTTTAGAAAATATTTCCTGATTAACTATGTACTTTGCAATGAGTTAATACAGTGTAAACAATCAGACCTCTGAGTATCTAGACTTAATTACCATGTTTGCCCAACTCATGAGGTCCTAACTTCAATAAAGGGATTTTAGCAGCATTTTGGTTCTTTCTTCATAGGACAGAAAAGCTCACATACAATGGGACCAGAATGTTGTCATTAGCATTTACAAGGTTTAATCTTTATGTATTAAAGCCCCAAAGGAAATTATGTTCCAAGGAATGCTGTTCAGCAGCGTTTCCGTTATTATCTAAAGGGGTTAGAATTCCTAACTTCCTCATGTGCAGATGGTGTTAGCCTGTTAGCCATTTTTTTGTTTGACAAATTTGGGTGAAGTTTCAGGCAGAAAGCTACTCAGAGTCTATTCAAGGACTGGGCAGCCTGGTCCTCATCAGTGGCCTGAGTGTGCTAGCATTTCCCTTACAGGGAATATTTTCATTCAAAAATAAATGGCAGGAACATTCCTAAGGATGAAAACAACAGCAGAAAAATATTTGGTTTAGTTTTAAGCCAGCCTGTATATAGCTTCAAAGGCAAAACAAAACAAAAAGGCTCTAAAAAATTCTTTTTTTTTTTTTTTTTAGACCTGCTATAAGTTTGATTTAATGTTTTTTGGTTTCTTTGTTTTCTGGACTATCTGGCAATATGCTTATTTTTTTCAGAATAGTATTGTTTTAGGTAAGGTACTAACAGTGGCATTGCTGGATAGGGTAAGTATGTCTGTTTTTTTATTCATTGTTTTATTGTTTTATTATTATTCTCTAATAGTCCAATATTCTTTTTAAAGAACAAGATAATAAGATTTGTATAAATATTAAGTTCAAGGAAAATTTACCTTAAATAGAGTGCAAACGTCTAGGGAAAAGGCCATTTCATATACAAATGAATCAAAATCCTTATACTTCCTGCTCCTAAAACTACAATTGTGTTCTGATGTGTCTCATAATAATTTTTTGGTGGCACCTTTCTTCTTAGGATTTAAGTTAACCTAGTGTGCATGCATGCAGAGGCAAAAGAAAGAATGCAGCTCTTAATCCTACCAATCTTTGCTACTGATTTTATCAGTAGTTATGTTGATGTGCCAATTTCCACAGCATTGGTGTTCTTGCTTTCTACAAGAACATGTTCTCAGAGTAAACTGAGAATTCTGCCTTCTTTGAATGTCTCTCAAAGGCAGCCAGATGTCTTTCCAGCGATTTGAATCTTTATCACTCCATCAGTCTAGAAATACAGAATAGCGGTAAGATTTTTATAACACAGTTTTATAGCAAAGGTTATTTTAATTCACACGCTCTGTACGATTTGCATGAAGAAAGCATGAGAAATGAGGGTGGACCTCCTGACAGTCGTGTAATCTTCCCCACAGAGAAGCGTTTCTATAGTCAGATTATGCGCCTGAGAAAACCGTGGTGTTTTGCAGTTCATGTTATCACTTAAACTATTGTAAAATTTCCGCTTTATGCTTGGTTTAGGAATAGCTGAAAAGAATGAGAAAATCTATTTTCCTTCTCTCATGGATCACTATTAAGATATATAAATAATTCATAGTTATCATGATAGGAGATCAAAATTATATTTCACTTTCTATACAATTTTTATGCATTTATTTTCCAAGCAGATAGAGAGCGAGGAAGAGGAAAGTAACAGAACGAAGGGAGAAGAAATTCAGATACACTGTATGTTCTATAGTGTCTAAACTGTTCATCCTTTGTGCTGTCCAAGGAAGTTCTAGAAAGTTCTAAGTCAAAGCCCTTTTACATGGACGCTTTCCCATATAATCTCATTCAGAGTTAGTAGAAGACATGGATATGTTAACTAAGAAGAGTGTCCCAGGTGACCCTAACCTGGTAGCCAGGATTTATACCCATTGCTCTAGGAATTTTATGAGGCTCTACTCAATTTTATTTGGTAGTAACAATATCAGTTTGCATAACTTTAGATTCAGTTTTGAACCCTTTCTCTAATATTAACATTGCTACTTTTATTTAAAAAAGGAGCAGGCACTTCCACACTTCCACACTTTTGGTTGGAGTTTCAAATACCATTAAATGGCCTCTTCACCCAATGTAAGTGAAGATTGGGCTGGGGACTGCCAACATTGCTTACTCTCCTTGCATTCCTTCCTGAGAAATATGCTCTAGTGATTATTTCCAGCTGTTCACCTTTCCTTAAAAAGAATACCCAGAGGCCAAAAGCAATACTTCCATACTGCTGCTCCCTGACTTGCCTTATCTGAAGGATTTAGGTTAATCAATGGGGCAATTCCCAGGTTAAATTTTCTGCCATCTATTTGCTCTAGCCAAATTCTCCTCTCACATTCAGGCTGGTCGTTTTTCAATAATCCACAAAAAGGAAACCCTTGTTTAATGCATTGTTCAGTTTATCGTTCCACAAAATAAATAATTGCAAATGTTGCATGGCTCTAAATGAACAGTAGCTAAATATTTGCATCCTTAATCAAAATACTATCAGAGAATGCTTAAGCTTCTAGTCTCCCTGTTTCTTGCTGCTAGGCAACTTGGCTATAACAGATCTTCATAATCTGGAAAGAGTCCATTGCTAAAACTGATGAAATGAAGTTGCTAATGCTGCAGAATGAACTCTGAAATAGTGTGATATGTTTCAGCTTGTGTGGAAAGAGCTGTTAAATCTAAATCCTATCTAAACTAAACCTTTTTAATTCACTCACCTAAATGTGAACCTCTTAAACTATTGCATTCCTCTGATCTCACTGTGCAATCTTAGGGTTTGGAGGTGTTAACCATTGACTTCTTCTTTGATTTATTGTAATTTGTGGAGCATTGAACAGAAAATGCTGATTAAAACTTAGCTACATGCCAGTTGCCCATTAGACATTTTGACTTCTTAATAACCTGTACAGATGTACTCTGAGCTGAATGAGATCTCATAAAAAGTACTTTGATAAAAACACATTCAAAGTACTTTATGCATCTCTAAGTAAAGCTTCCCATTGTGATCCATTACACTGCTTAATGGTTTAGCCTTTTGCAAAACATAAAAAAAAATATTTTTCTTACAAAATGAGGTGCATTCCTTTTGTGTATGCTATGAGAGTTGAACAGATTCCTGGATTAATTATTTATAAGCCATTTATGAGCTGGGATTTGCAAATTTCAAGGCAAAGACTTAGAACATATAATTGTATCAATTACTTCATGTTATTTTGGTATTTTCACAAAAGGAATTTTATTCAAGGCATTTTATTTCCTATTTATGATACCCTTCAATTCTGTGAAAATAGATATAAGTTCACTATAAAGAAGTAATTGAAACTTCATTTTTCTCAATGGAAATACAAAATGTTCTTTTTACATCAAAATATTATCTTGTACAATGAATAATAGTTTTGTCTTGAGATACTGATCCTTTGAGAAAGGAATATGGTGTTTGGAATGCTATTGCTCAATATTTCCCAAGTTAAAATATGTTTCTAATTTGGTAAATGCCAAACGATTCAGCTTTATTTAGTGATTATTTCCATTCCAGATGTTGTAAAATCTTTGGCATGTTTATTTTTTCCAATTTATGAAAGTGAATCTTGGGATGATTTATTTTTTTGCTTTGGGTGATCAGAAAAATGTTTGTAAACCCAACTGATAAATCATTGATAAAACCTATAAATAAATTACTACAGTCCACTGTAGTTATTAAAAGCAATAGGTTTGAATTCCTTTGGGATTTTGACTGTCTTTTCTTCGTGGAATGAAGCCCTGTTTATAGGCATAACCAGTTGTATTTAATGAAAATAATCCTAAGTGGTCTTATATCGAGCTCAGTAATTCCCAGTTGAGAGGGAGGTGCTAATTGAGCACCCGAATGATTGTGGAGGGGTACTTAGTAGATTGCATTTTTCAGTCAACTCTCATCTTCCATTAAACATGCCTCTGAATTCGGGAACAGATAAAGACAGCTTCACACAGCCTACATTTTCAAAGATGCTTTTGAAAAAAAAATAAAATGCACACCTTGACTGAAACTCCCTATATTTCCCCTGCTTTGGAGAGTCATTCCTTCCTTTATAGTATACCTGTTAAATATCTGGTCTGATATTAGATTTCAATTTGTAGACAGAATAGGAGTTAGGTCCTAAGGGATAAAACTCCAGGGGTTCTGATCTTGAATGATTAGAAATATGACCATTTTTCAGTTGCCATAGAACCATGTACATTATCTATGCACCTGACGGTAGATTTGGGAGTAGGTACCTGTTCTAGCTTTTAAGCTGCGAGAATGTGATATACCAGAAACAATATGGCTTTTTAAAAGGGGAATTTATTAAGTTGCAAGCTTATAGTTCTAAGGCTATGAAAATGTCCAAATTAAGGCACCTCTATGAAAATGTCCAATCTAAGGCATCCAGGAAAAGTTGCCTTGGTTCAAGAAGGCCAATGATGTTCAGAGTTTATCTCAGCTGGAAAGGCCCATGGTGAGATCTGCAGGCTTTCTCTTCAAAGGCTTCCCTGGGGGGTCTGCCCAGTTCTGTTGGCTCTGTCCATTCTGGTGGTTTTCGTAGCTCTTGTGGCTCTAAGGCTTTTTCCAAAATGGTTCCCTCTTAAAGGATTCCAGTAAGTGTGTTAGTTAGATTCAGTTGTCAACTTGGCCAGATGAGCATACCTAATTTTGTTGCTGTGGGCATAAACCAAAGGTATGTGAACCTCATCTGTTGCTAATTACATCTGCAGTCAGCTAGGAGGCGTGTCTGCTGCAATGAGTGACCTTTGACTTAATTGGCTGGTGCTTAAATGAGAGACCGCAAGGTAGCACAGCCTAAGGAGCTCGGCATTCCTCATCTCAGCACTTGCAGCTCAGCCCAGGCCTTTGGAGATGCAGGAAGAAGTCATCCCCGGGAAAGTTGTTGGAACCCAGGGGCCTGGAGAGAAGACCAGCAGTGACCATCCTGTGCCTTCCCACATAAGAAAGAACCTCAGTGGAAAGTTAGCTGCCTTTCCTCTGAAGAACTAACAAAATAAATCCCCTTTTATTAAAAGTCAATCCGTCTCTGGTGTGTTGCATTCTGGCAGTCAGCAAACTAGAACAGTAAGCAACCCCACTTTGAATGGCTAGAGATGCATCTCCATGGAAACTATCTAATCAAAAGTTACCACCCACAATTGGGTGGGTCATATCTCTGTGGAAACAATCGAAAAGATACCACCCAGCAATACTGAATGAGGATTACAGGACATAGGTTTTCTGAGGTACAAAACAGATTCTAACAGCTCAGAACCCTACTTGTATCTTTTTTCTTTTTCACTAAAAGCAGCCTACTTTGACTTAACTGTCTCCATATTGTCAGTGGAAAACAGACTCTGCAAAGTTCTATATTTTTATGCATTTTTGTCCTACATAGAAAATTGTGTAGGTTTTACATATAAATACAGTAATACAGTTATGTAGGTTTTACATATAAATACAGTAATATAAAGACATTAGTGGTAAATGTTATCAAAATTTTCATATATTTATACATGTATATGAACATATACATTATAAAAATATGCATATATGTGTGTTTATGAACAGCATATATAAATATTCCATGGAATATTAATAAAATGATCATCGGTCTTCCAGACATGAAGTTAAGAAATCAGAACTAGAGTTTAAATATTGTTATATTTACTGTACCATAGAACCTAGAGAATGATCAAGTTGTGTCCATTCATTAAATCAAACTCTGTATTCTCTCCCATTTACTGGAAATAAATTTTCAACTCTTACTGTTAATTCATGTGGTAGTTAGGTTCAGGTGTCAACTTAGCCAGGTGAAGGTGCCTAGTTTTGTTGCTGTGGACATGAGCCAATGGCATGTGTGAAGCTCATCTGTTGCTGATTACATCAGCAGTCGATTAAGAGGCATGCCTGCTGCAGTGAATGCTGTTTGATTTAATTGGCTGGGAGCTTAAATGAGATAGCTCAGTGTAGCACAGCCCAAGCAGCTCAGCATACCTCATCTTAGCACTCACAGCTTGGCCCAGGCCTTTGGAGATGCAGAAAGGAATCACCCTGGGGAAAGTTGTTGGAATCCAGAGGCCTGGAGAGAAGGCCAGCAGAGATCGTCCCATGCCTTCCCATGTAAGAAAGAACCTCAGTTGGAAATTAGCTGCCTTTCTTCTGAAGAACTATATGTTAATGTAAATGTAAATCATAAAACTAAATGATAAAAATCCCCTTTTATTGAAAGCCAGTCGTCTCTGGTGTGTTGCATTCTGGCAGCTAGCAGACTAGAACAATTCATATTACCAAATTTAAAAATTTGCTCAAATGTTTAGAAAGGCAGAGAGAAAGAGAGAGAGAGAACTTGAAGGTATGTGCCTGAACCAAAGAGAAGAACATTTTCAATTGTTGAAGCAAATGCTTTAGGCAGGTAAGCCCTTATGCCCCTTCCAGTGGTCTTGTAACTACAGTCTGTAGAGTCCCAACTTTGCTTTCTCTTTACCTTCTCCAATTTCATTCAACTGTCTTTCTTTCTTGTTCTCTTTGATTTGAGTATATCCTAATCTTCACATTTTTTAGACTCTGTTATGGCAACTTGATCCTGATTCCTAACATGCCCTTGTTGGATAGGCTCAATTTTGGTATTTTTGATTTTCAGTTGAATCAGCTAATTTCTGATCCAAAATTACATGAAGGTAAAAAACTGATTAGAATTATGGTGATAACAATGATGACAGTGATGATGATGATGACGATGATGATGAGATAGAAGATATACTTTATGACCCGAACATAATGAATATTATGAAATATTTCATTTTCACAATAACAGTGTGAGGCTACTATTATTCGTTTCATTTTCTGGAAGATAAAAGAAAACATCAGAAAGATTAAGTAAATCACCCATTACACAATTAATAAATGTTGAAACTGAGATTTGACCTGAAGCTGCAGTCACAATCCAGTGGTCCTAACTGCAGTGAAATCTTCCTCCCAAAGAAGAATTTATTGAATGCCAACTGTTTTTTGACATATATTATGTGTTTTATATGTTACATCTGCAAATAATAGATTATCAAGACTATATCAGTGGTCAGTGACTCATTTTCATATCTTTCATCACACTTCTTGTGCCTCCTTGGGATTGAATTGTCTATGTGCAGCATTGTCCATTATGACACAGGCTCAAAGGGCAGGACTTTCCCGTTATTGTTGGACTGACACTTCAGTGATGCCCCAAACCCTCCAACTCCTAAGTTGAAATAGTTTTTATATAACATCTTGCTTGTTTATATTTCAGTGATACTGAGATTTTAGAATTAGAAGTATAACAATGCATAATAAATTGCATGACAAAAGAGATAAAACAGAAGTATGGTTTGAGGGCTTTAGATTAACACATGCATACATACATACATACATACACAGGTATATACATACATAAGACACACAGAGTCTTTAGCCAAGCATTGCCTTAGCTACTAAAGTTAAAATGCTCCTGACTGTTAGATGTTTATCCACTCAAAAAAAATATCTTGCTTGTCTGGCATGTACTATATGTGAATGATTTTTGACAGGCAATTTAGCATGATGATAAGTAGCACTTATAAATCAGTTACAATACACAAACATTCCTAAAAAATGAAAACTGATATGAGAATTGATTGAAATTTATCAAAATAAAACTTTCATCAACATCTGAATAAATGAGAATATAATGCAGGGGAAAAGTAATATCAAAATTTTGGTAGGAAGAAATAATGCAAAGAATCTCTTTTTGTTTGAGAATCAGGTGTGAAACTTTTGAGTAAAGTCACAAACAGATCCCACTGTAACCACCTACCCAATTTTCTGGAACTATTTTTCCTCTAAATAGGAGCTCACCCCGCTGACTCTATAATGGAGAAAAGAAAGAGAATAGCCAAGTGTATTTATTCCGGCAGCTAGATTATAGATTTCCAGCAAACATGCTTAACAGAGGCCTTTCCCCTGAGGATTCAGCTTCAGTATCTCTAGCTCTATTTCATGCATTCCCTCTCTTTCTCTCTCTAAGACATTCTCTCTCTTTCTTTCTCACCACAACCCCATGAGTGTGTGTGTCCACACAAATATTTGTTTTGTCACATTCGTGTGATAATGCTTCTGTATTAGTCTTGCTGTAAAGAAATTCTTAGTAAAGATAATCTCAACAATCATTCTCATTCCTAAATTTCTATGTACACATACATACACACTGAAGAATAAAAAGAGAGAGAGACTTAATACAAAGCTTAAGATCAACCTGTATGTTATTGATGGATTGTTATATATTCTATGCATTGGGTATATCCTTTTCAAATTCAAGACCTAAATTCTTGGCTGAGAGATTATAGCATATGCTGGCAAAATCCTAAATGGCAAATGTTTAATAAAACTATTTATAAGTTCCAGTAGGAAGGCACCTTCAGTGAATGTTTGCTGTGCACAGGTCCCATGCAATGGATTTAACCACATCCTTGAATATGTTATGCTCAGTTCTCTACTTAGAAAGCTCAGATTCTTTTAAACATATAACCAAGTTTAAAACTAGAATAAAAATACATATAACTTTCAGTTAAGGTCTTGGTTGAGAAAAGTGTTTTTGTTGTTGTTGTAAGATGTGTTTTCTTCTAATCTTAAATCTATTCTCAGTGTACTGATCGTGGCTGTCCATTGGCCAGATATGAGAGACGATACGAATTTGGGCTGTGGAGTAAAGCTGAGCAGAGTTTATAATTTGCCGTATGACCTTTAGAAAATATCTTAAGTTCACTAAGCTTCATATACCTTATTTGCACATTGAATTGTTAAAAGGACTATTATTGCCTAAGTAAGCATTAATTGACTGCACAATTATTAAGGGCTGCTTATTTCATCCTTACAGAAAGTTTATGAGTTAGATAGTGTTCTTACCATTCCTATATTGCAAATTAACAATTGAAGCTTAAAGAAATTCTATAAGTTTTTTGAGGCTACCAAACTGGTAAGTTTGGATTTGGAATTTATACCCAGGGAGTCTCACCTTGGAGCTGATTCTCTTATGCACACTGTGATAACTACCATCATGAGATTCACACATGTATGCACAATGCTTGACATTTGGTGTTCAATAAATATTAGCTATAACTCCCTGAAGCCCATTGTCCAAAAATTTCAGCCATCTATTATAGTTAACAAGAACTCTACTTTAAATCCTATTCAATAAATACATATAGACTACCTACTGTATGTCGAGCACTGTCTTTACTACTGGAGATGCAGCAGCAAACAAAATAGAGAAAAGTCTCTGCTCCTATGTAGGTACATTCTAGTGTGTCGGGCTATACAAAAAAATATGATAAATAAATACTATATAGAGAATATTGGATGATGTTAAGTGATGAGATCAATAATAAAGCAGTGTAGGAAAATAGGACGCGTCGGAGCATACACCTTTAGGTGACCTAAGAGAGTCTTTTCATCTTTGGTGTGAACTTTTATTATTCATGAGATAGAAAGAGTAAAATGTCCTCACAATCTTTAGAGATTATGTGCGAATTAAATAAACCAATAGATGTGAGCATGCTTTGTAGGTTATATACAGATTGAAAACATATGACGTTGGATTAAAGGTAAGTCCAGTTATGAAAGAGGTCTCTCATCAGTTGAAACAAATGTGTCACATTAATGCAAGATATTAATAGTAGGGTGGTATTTGGGAACCCTCTATTTTATGCATGATTTTTCTGTAATCCTATCGCTTCTCTAGTTAAAAAAAAATGACATATCGAATGTTCAATGACTGTTGCATCTGAGATTTAATTTGCAGCAAATTATTCAAAATGAAAGTTTAAGAAGAAGGACACTTAAGAAAACAAGAGACTACAGGAAAAACTGAATGTGATGGACATAAAGAGAAGTTAAGTAAGACTTATATTTTAAGTTAGAAGGTGGTATTCTTATCCCAGAGTAATTTGAGCAGTAAATAAAGAAGTATTTTCAAAATCCCCTTGGGGCAATGGGGAGAAAGAAGGAAATATTCAACTTCTCCATTTGGAGAATTTCTGATATTCTCACAAGCAGTAGAGACAACCAAATCAATAGGCTGAGCCCTCGATCTTGGGGTTCTCCCCTATGAAACTTATTCCTGCAAAGGATAGGGTAACCTACTTAAAATTAGGCCTAAGAGTCACCCCAGACAACCTTTTCTGTTGCTCAGATGTGGCCTCTCTCTGTAAGTCAACGCTGAACGTGAACTCACTGCCCTCCCCAATTACATGGGACATGACTCTCAAGAGTGTAAATCTCCATGGCAACATGGGACAGAAATCTTGGGATGAGCCCAGACCCAGCATCAAGGGATTGAGAAAGTCTCCTTGACCACAAGGGGGAAGAGAGAAATGAGAAAAAATAAAGTGTCAGTGGCTGAGAGATTTCAAACACAGTTGAAAGGTTATCCTAGAAGTTATTCTTACGTAATACATAGAAATCCTTTTTTAGTTTATGATGTATTGGAGTGGCTAGATGAAAGTACCTGAAACTGTTGAGCTGTGTTCTAGTAGCCTTGATTCTTGAAGATGGTTGTATAACAATATACCTTTTACAATGTGACTGTGTGATTGTGAAAACCTTGTGTCTGATGCTCCTTTAAATCTAGAGTAGGGACAGAAGAGTAAAAAAATGGATTAAAAAATAAACAAATAATAAGGGGGCAAAGGTTAAAGTAAATTGAGTAGATTGAAATCCTAGTAGTCAATAAGAAAGAGGGGCAAGGGGTATGGTATGTGAATGTTTTCTTTTTTGTCTTTTTTTCTGGAGTGATGCACATATTCTAAAAAATGATCATGGTGATGAGTGCACCTATGTGATGATTCCGTGAACCATGGATTGTATACCATGTATGGAATGTTTGTATGATAAGATTTATCAATTAAAATATTGAAAAAATAAAACAGTGTAAAGGATGATGGTCCATATTTAAAACTTCAACCTCTGTGTAAGACTAAAGAGAGATGTGTTTATTTGGTGCAGAATTTGTATTTTGGGTCGTGCATAATCTAATTTAACTTGTATGATCAGTTTTTTATGAATGCTATAATTACATGGAATCTTTTTTTTTTTTTTCTTTTTTGACTTTCCTTAAATTTATTGCCATAACGATTGTTTGGTCCACAATGAAAGCTCTGTTCAGAATTGGATTAGTAATTCATGAAATGTCTGTGCAAAATAAAGTTCAAGTAGTATAAAACTTAAGTCTTTCTTCCAAAATAATTAAGATTAATTAAAGGAGGAAACAAGACTGAAGCCACTGCTCTGAGCACTTGGATTGTTTTTCAAGGCTCTTCTCATGACTGAATCTTCTGTTTCATCCTATTTCAAATTTAAAAAGTAAGATAGAATGGTCACTTAAAATCTGCTATTTATTTTATTTAATTATAAAGTATTTTCTGTTGAAAACAATAACCCAGACACATATTTTAAGTAAAGGTTAGATAATGCAATCTTAGACAGAATCTGTTAAAACCATATTATAAAACTAGATAAGCAATTTGGTACATTGAATGAAAATGTCATTTGCATAAACAGGACATGTTAAGTTTTACATAGCATCATAACAGCTACAACTACCACAATGAAGTGTGGTTAGTGAAACTCAAGCATTCCTAAGTAGACTGTACACAAAATTTTACTGCTATGCCCTCTTTTTCCTCTAGTTAGACTGGGAATGTAGTTTTCCAGACAAG
>PVIY010040927.1:0-22009 GCA_004026745.1 Myrmecophaga tridactyla | reverse complement strand
CTCATTTCACTCTTCCCCCTTTGGTCGAGAAGGTTCTCTCAATCCCTTGATGTTAATTCTCAGCTCATTCTAGGGTTTTTTTCCATCCCTTGATGCTGAATCTCAGCTCATTCCAGGATCTCTGTCCCATGTTGCCAGGAAGGTACACATCCCTGGGAGTCATGTCCCACGCAGAGAGGGGAAGGGTGGTGAGACTGCTTATCATGTTGGCTGGAGAAAGAGGCCACATCTGAGTAACAAAAGAGGCCCTCCTGGGGGTGACTCTTAGGCTGAAGCTTAGCTTTAAATGGGGAGAATAGATGTTAATCCACAAAAACACCCAGATCATAATTTAGTTACTGTTGAGTTAGGTAGTAACAAAAGGAAATTTCGGAGGGATCCAACTTGGTGTGATGTCAGAGAAGGCTTCACTGAGAAAGAAACATTTAAGGTGAACCACGAAGAATAAGTGTGAGATAGCCAGGCAAAGGAAGGGGGAAAGAAGAGGAGAGAGGAGTTTCAGTACCAAAGATTCAAATATGATGAGCAAGGCAGAAAGAAGCAAAAGATGAGACTTGAGAGTAAGCAGGTTTAGCGTGAAGGATCTGTTAAGAATTTGGGACTTTATGCAAGGACAGTGGGAAGTCACTAATGGATATTTATGCTCTTATCTTCTTAAAAGATCTCTCTGTGTGTAGAAAATGAATGGGGGTTGGGAGAGTTGAAGCTGGAATAGATGTGGGGAGGTCAGTTGTATTGAGAGTTGATGTTGCTTATACCAGTGTGGTGGCAGAGAGGAAGAGAAGTAGATGAATTTCAGAACTATTAGGAGGTACTGTCAATGGGACTTGGCTATTTGTTAGAATTAAGGGTGAGGAGAGGGGTTGTTAAACATAACTGTCAGATTTCCGGCATGAGCAACTGCAATGCACTGTTTCCTTAGGAGGAAATGTTTGACCAGGAGCAGGTGTAAGTCCGTGTTCACTTTATAGAAGAGAAAGCTGAGGGTAGACTCAGAAGTTTAAGTGACTTGTTTTGAGAGTTTCTCAGTCAGACCCTCTGGATAGGAATCATTTGGGCTGTTTGTTAAAATACAGTTTCCACACACAGACCTGCTGAATTGGAGCGCTGAGGAGGGGGTAATTGGGGCGAGATTCATTAGCAGCTCAATACCTAATAAGTAAGTGATCCAGTTGAGACATAAATGTTTTCTGGCTACATTACCAAAGACTTTTCCCCTCCATTTGTCCTTTCGTTTTCCAGATAAGAAAACTGATACAGTGGATGGTTGTCCAAGGGCTCACAGGGAATTGGAGGCAGGACTGGGATTAGCACCTGAATCTCCCTGATTTCCAAACTGACACTTTTCTGCAAAACCATGTACAGTATTAAAACTTGGTTCTCTGGTTCAGATTGAAACCGCAGCCACTGTTTTCATTTGGTCTGTACCACCCCCACACCCCCACCCCTTTTTTTAATGTCTTAATCATGTCAGCTCTTAGGGAGCATTTATGTTGCATTCTTTGAGCTGGGGCTGTCTGCTGTAGGTCTCTTTCCTCACACAGCCGTGTAGGTGGAGATGCACAGGCCTAGGAGGCTGTATTTGTCACACACAAAGCCTTAGGGAAAATCCTTGGAAAGTTAAGGTTCCAGGAGCCTGTTCTGCAGCTCCACCCTAGGAGATAAAGGAGAACCAGACCAGTAAGACCAGGTCAGGATTCAGTGAGCATAGTCTTTATCTAGAGCTAAGGTCCTTGCAGGGCGGCTCTTTCCTAGTTTAACACTCCCGGCTTTGGAGGAGCATGACCTGGTCCCATGCTCCAGAAGACCTAGGTCACCTGATGTGTAATACACCTTGTTCCCTTTATGTTTGTCTATAGATCACATGTATGTGTATTGTTTACCTTAGGTATGTGTGCATACATGTGTGTATAGAATCTATATATGTGTGTGTATAATTATGTGTGTGCATTTGTAAAAGAGAAAAGAGAGAACATTCACTAAAGATCAGGTATATCTAGATATGGCCACAGGTCACATAGCTCTGTTTAGGAACACAGACTTTGAAGTCAGATTGACTTTACGCACATCTTAACCTTCACTTAAATCTCTCTCTTCACTCATCTCAAAAGTGGAAATGCAGCCACCCGCCTCATCAGGCTTGTATGACGATTAAATGAGAAAATGTATGTCAAGTGTTTATCACCAAGTTTATCTTGGTGATAAAGAACTTTGTAATCTTTAGCCCCAAACATGGATATTCTTTCTAGGCCTTTTCTTTATTTACCTGTGTGTGGTTGGGTGGGGATAGGGATGAAGAGACCAGGAACCCCTGTTGACAGTTAGAAAGGACATGACATTGTTTTTCCTTATCATTGTTGCATTAAACCCCACATCCACTACTCTGTGCCTACTCTGAGTTCAAACTCATATGCCCTTTAGGGGTCTGAGTGAAGCAGAAAGCTGCAGGTAGTGGCAGAGCTTAGGCAAATGTAAAAAGAATTTATGTCCCACCTGGAGGGGTTGACACCACCCAGCTTCAGCTGACTGCTACCATGTGAGACTACACATACAGTGGCGCCAGGAGTTCTGCCTCTGGAAAAAAAAAAAAAAAAAACAACGGAAATATCTTTTTTTTAATGTGAAATTGTTTGATTTTCAAATTTTAGCAACGGATTTTTAAGAAATACATGCATACAAACAAACACAATACAAGCTGATAAAAGGAATGTGGGGGCTGGTTACTAGTTTGCACCTTTGCTACCTGGAAGGTCATCAAATGTTTCCTGGCCTTTATCACCCACCCTCTAGGCTAGAGGAGAGTGTTGGCACACGTATTGACAAGAGTTCCTGTTCTGTGCCCAGTGCTGCACTAGAGCATGCAGGGAAGGAACACACCACAACCTTTGCCCTCTAGACATCCACTTCTTGCAAGACTAATGCACAGCTTGCCAGGGAGCAGCATAGGACAGAAGCATGTTTGTATCCAGATGTAGGCTGCACTGTAAATAAAAGGACAGGAAGATTTCTGTTAACTGATACTGAATGACTTTGGTGATATTTTAAGTGACACAAGCAAGGTGCAAAAGGTGTAGGATACTACCTGTTATATAAGCAAGAAAGGGTATTGGTATTTGCTTAATTTTATAAAAGGAACATAAGAAAGAAAGCAGAAACGAATGAAAATGATTACAGGGTCAAGGGGGAGTGGGATGAAAGGATAGTAGGCATAGGAGTGACACTCCTGAATACACTTTTAAAATTTCACTCTGAGTTTTGAACAATGTAAATGTTTAGCATTTCGAGAGCAAAATTAAATAAACCTAGCAAAACTTAAAATTAGGAACAAATATATGAAGAAAACTAAATGCATTTCAGATTGATAAAAAAATTACTGAAAAATAACTTCTTAAAAACTTTTTTATTGTACAATGTAACACATATACAAAGCAAAGAAAGAAAAAAGCAATAATTTTCAAAGCACATTTCAACAATTAGTTGAAGTGTTTGTCCCATGGTTTGCCATGGGCTACCATTCCACCAACTCAGCCTTTTCCTTCTGGCTGCTCTGAAACACTGGAGGCTAGAAGGAATATTAATATAGTGATTCAGCAGTCATGCTCATTTGTTAAATCCCATTTTTTTGTTACCTCTTTCTTCTCCTTTAATCCTTCTCCCAATCTGTAGGGATCTTTGGGCAATGCGTGTTCTGACTTTTTCCTGTTGAGAAGAGGTGTCTACACTAAAGGATAGGGGATGTAATTAATTGATAATCCTGGAGGGGCTGGTCACTCTGGGTATCAAGATTTATCTGACCTAGGAACGAGATTATAGGTTTGGAATTATAGGTTCCAGGAAGGCAAACCTAGTGCATGAAATCTTTAGAGTTTCAATTTGAGCCGTAGATGTTCTTAAGAGTCAACAGGAGTGATGTTGACTGGGGTTTAGCAAACTATGACAATTAGCACTATCTAAATGAAGCTCTCGTAAGAACAGCCTCCAGAATAGCCTCTTGACTCCGTTTGCTCTCTCTTGGCCCATAGTGCTTTATTTTATTACACTTCTTTCCCCCCTTTTGGTCAGGAAGGCGGTGTCGATCCCACAGTGCCAGGGCTGGACCCATTCCTGGGAGTTATGGGAGATTTTTACCCCTGAATGTCTTGTACCATGTAGAAGGGGAGGGCAGTTATTTTCCTTACAGAGTTGAACTTAGAGAGAGACCACATCTGAGCAACAAAGAGACATCCTAGAAGCAACTCTTAGGCCTCGTTATAGGTAGTCTTAGCTTCTCCCCTACAAGAATAATTTTCATAAAGACAGGCCTCAAAATCCAGGGCTTGGTCTATTTTCTTGGGAGTCCCCAATTGTTGAGAGGTACCCGGGGTTTCCTACATGGGAGAGTTTAATAGTTCTCTCTCTATATATATATATATTTTTTTCCCCTTCAGATCCTCAAGGGACGCTACCAGTGCTTTTAAATTATCAGCCCATCATAGTCTGAGATGTATTCTGGTATTATATTAAGCAAAAAAGAATTTCAAAATGTCCCCTTGGGGGAATGGTGAGAAAGGGGGAAAATTCAACTTCCCCAAGTGGAAAATTCTTGATATTCTCACAAGCAGTGGGGACAACCAAAGTAATAGACTGAGCCCCCAATCTTGGGGTTTGTTCATATGAAACTTAACCCCACAAAGGATAGGTCACGCCTATTTAAAATTAGGCCTAAGAGTCACCCCCAAGAGAGCCTCTTTTGTTGCTCAGATGTGGCCTCTCTCTCCAGCCAACACAACAAGCAAACTCCCCACCTTCCCCCTGGCTACATGGGACATGACTCCCAGGGGTGTGGACCTTCCTGGCAATGTGGGACAGAAATCCTAGAATGAGCTGGGACTCAGCACCAAGGGATTCAGAAAAACTTCTCGATCAAAAGGGAGAAGAGCAAAATGAGGCAAAATAAAGTGTCAATGGTTGAAAGTTTCCAAACAGAGTCAAGAGGTTATCCTGGAGGTTATTCTTACGCATTAAGTAGATATCACCTTGTTATTCAAGATGTAGTGGAGAGGCTGGAGGGAACTCCCTGAAAATGTAGAGCTGTGCTCTGGTGGCCATGTTTCTTGAAGATGATTGTATAATGATATAGCTTTCACAATGTGATTGTGTGATTTTGAAAACCTTGTGTCTGATGCTCCTTTTATCTACCTTATTAACAGATGAGTAAAACATACAGAATAAAAATAATAGGGGGAACAAATGTTAAATTTAGATTGAAATGCTAGTGATCAATGAAAGGAAGGGGTAAGAGGTATGGTATGTATGAATTTTTTCTGTTTTCTTTTTATTTCTTTTTCTGAATTGATGCAAATGGTCTAAGAAATGATCATGATGATGAATATGCAACTATGTGATGATACTGTGAATTACTGATTATATATGTAGAACAGAATGATCATATGTTAAGAATGTTTGTGTTTGTTGTTATGTTTTTAAAAATTTTTAACTGAAAAAAAAATAAAGAAAGAATTGCAAAGTCTGATTCCTATTCTGGACTCCAGGAGTTTGGGTCATTTAAATGAGCTTTTAGATTCTAGACATAAAAAAACCTCTCTGCCTTTGATCTCATTCAGTAGCTGAAAGTATAGAGTACATACAGTATCATCTTTTACCCTGCGTTCTGATTTACCTTAGACCCAGCCAGACTGGCTTGATGTCTTTTTCGGTTACTTCAACTGTTATTATAAATAGCTACAAAATAACTTTTAAACACAGTGCTCTGGTTGTATACCTTTAGTGGGATATAGTGTAAGGACAAAAGAAACTGCTAGGAAACTTTGAACTTTTCTTGATCAGCTTGTTGTTGCTATCACTGTTGGTGTAGTACTTTAGAACCTGTCTGTGTATTTTATAGATTCGAATAAATGAGTAAATTTATTGAGATGGTTTGGGAACTGAGTTTTCACTGGGAGAAAAGAATGAGGAATGGTGAACGATGAAGAAGAGCAAGAACCCTGTAGAGTTGGATTTTAATTGGAGATATTAGCATGAACTCACAATTTCTTAATAAATATTTCCGGCGCTGTCCATTGAAAGGGCCTGAAAACAGGGGCAGCTCAGTAGCAATGAGCCCCTGATACCCAGATCTTAATTTCTAAGTGATTTCCTACCAAAAGGAACCAGAGCTCTTGGAGAAATGTTTGATTCCAGATCTGAGAAAGGGAGAGTACAAGATGAGACTGGAATATATGTTTGCACCAGAAAACAAGATCATACTCAAAGACATGTTATGAGAACTCAGAGAACCTCTGCCGTGGCTGCCCCCAGATCTGGAGGCCATGCAATCCCAGTAGACCTTTAGGCAGCGCCACGCCTTTAAACCAATGAAGGAAGAGCAGATGTCCACCCTATCCAAGAGCAGCATCCTACCAAAACCCTGGTGATAATAGAAAGGTGCTGGGGCAAGAAAGCAGCTTCCTGTACTAGTTAATACCAGTTTCCTTGTACAGATCATGTCAACAAGAGTGAACTAATCAAAATTATTAGAAGGCACTTGCAGCTGAATGCTAATCAAGCCTTCTTCCTATTGGTGAATGAGAGTTTCCACACCAGTTTCTGAAGTGTGTGAAAGCGAGAAGGATGAAGCTAAGTGCCTGTATATGGTAAACACCTCTTAGGAGACATTTGGAATGAAATTGTTGGTGTAAGGCTGGCAGATTTATCTATTCTAGAATTTTTTAAACCCTACACCAAGGCCAAAAAAAAAAAAAAAGGACTGTTACTGAGATTAATAGGCCATCTGATCACAGATCATCAGAACAGTAGTGTTCCCACCTAGGAGTTTTAGGAAGTTGTTTTGATATTTCAAGCAGAAAAACTGAGCTCCAAATGAGCACATTCAGCTTTAGAAAACTGTATTATTTAATCTAGGTCATATTGTTTTCAGATTTTAGAAGTTCCAAAATAAAATACTTTACCATTTAAGTCGCCAATAAAAGAGACTTTCAAGTTTTGTTTTGTTTTGTTTTTTTCCTTTTGTTTTTGCATGGGCAGGCACTGGGAATCGAACCCGGGTCTCTGGCATGGCAGGAGAGAACTCTGTCTGCTGAGCCACCGTGGCCCGCCTTCAAGTTATTTTTTTTTTAATTTCTTTATTAATTAAAAAAAAATTAAGAACAAACAAAAACATTAACATATAATTCCGTTCTACATAAATATTCAGTAATTCTCAATATCATCACATAGTTGCATATTCATCATTTCTTAGAACATTTGCATCAATTCAGAAAAAGAAATTAAAAGACAACAGAAAAAGAAATAAAATGATAACAGAAAAAAAAAAGATTACACATATCATACCCCTTACCCCTTGCTTTCATTTATCACTAGCATTTCAAACTAAATTTATTTTAACATTTTTACCCCCTATTACTTATTTTTATTCCATATGTTCTACTCGTCTGTTGACATGGTAGATAAAAGGAGCATCAGACACAAGGTTTTCACAATCACACAGTCACATTGTGAAAGCTATATCATTGTTCAGTCATCATCAAGAAACATGGCTACTGGAACACAGCTCTACCTTTTCAGGCAGTTCCCTCCAGCCTGTCTGTTACATCTTGAATAACAAGGTGATATCTACTTAATGTGTAAGAGTAACCTCCAGGATAACCTCTAGACTCTGTTTGGAATCTCTCAGCCATTGGCACTTTGTCTCATTTCACTCTTCCCCCTTTGGTCGAGAAGGTTTTCTCAGTCCCCTGGTGCTGAGTCTCAGCTCATTCTGGAATTTCTGTCCCACATTGCCAGAAAGGTCTACACCCCTGGGAGTCATGTCCCACGTAGACAGGGGGAGGGTGGTGAGTTTGCTTATTGTGTTGGCTGGAGAGAGCGGCCACATCTGAGCAACAAAAGAGGTTCTCTTGGGGGGTGACTCTTAGGCCTAAATTTTAAGTAGACTTGACCTATCCTTCGTGGGGTTAAGTTTCATTTGAACAAACCCCAAGACTGGGGGCTCAGCCTATAGCTTTGGCTGTCCACACTGCTTGTGAGAATATCAAGAATTCAACTCCTTCAAGTTATTTTAATGTCCTTTTTCCCCCAATAGGAACTTGCAATTTGAATAGTAACTTAAAGGCATTCAGAGAGACACTGCCAACTTTTTATAGAAGGGTTTCCATTCAGCTAGAGAAATCTCCACAGGAGGATCTTTAAGCATATTCTGCCAAGCAGAACCCCCCAGAAAACCATTTGCCGTAATAATTGGCACAAAGCAGGGTACCTGCGGGTGTATAAAAATAGCTGTGACTCTGACCTGCCGTTCAATGTCCCTGACTCCTAGTAGGACATACACCAGGTCAGGTCTCCTGCAGCATTGGGAAGTTTGCTGCAGCATCAAGGTGCTACTTCTTTGATTTGTTCTCTAGATAGTTACACATAGCAAAACACCGCAGCTTTGTAGGAATCTTAAATAACTTAGAATTTTGGTCTGTCTTCTAAACAGTCCTGAGAGAAAAAAGGTGTGGCATTTCTTGTTTTGGATTTTCTCTGAGAACTCAAACTAGTACTCAGTTTGGCAAATAAAAGGGCAGTCGTATTATTTTCATTAGGACATGGAAAACTAATATCAAGCATTAAAATTTGGATGTACGGGCGGGCCACAGTGGCTCAGCAGGCAGGAATGCTTGCCTGCGATGCCACAGGGCCCGGGTTCGATTCCTGGTGCCTGCCCATGTAAAAAAAAAAAAATTCGGATGTACTCCTTTCAACCTTTTGGCTTAAAACCATAGATGATTCCTGTTATCTGTTCAGTGCACAACTAAAATGTGTTATTAAATATTTCTGACAGTTTTAAGAGTACTTATCACTATTAGGTGAAACAACCATCAAAATTCCCCCACTCTTAAATGCATGTCAGTTGTGAAGAAAATGTAGAAAAAGGAACCATGGGTCTTTACAGATATTAATGTCAGGAATTAAACATCTTCTAAATCCCACCTAGAATAAGTGACTTGATGTTACTTCATGGGGTTTACTGTTTACTTTTTTTGTGAGTGTATCAGAAAACAATCACAGTTAAGTCCATTTAGACTGTCTGTATAGTGAGCCAGAATTTATTCTGCATATTTCAATGTGCGTGGCATGCCTGTATTTCTTGATGGTAGCTGTTTGCCATCGTGGCAGAGAAAGCCATCTTACTCCCGTGGGCACTCTTACCTTGAGAGCCATTGCCTTCTCACCTCCTCGTACTGCGTGAGTCTGTCCACACTGCTAACTTCAAATGTGTATATTTTTATCATATTATGTAAATTCTCAGTCAACCTGTTTTGTTTGTGTATATCATTCTATCTGACGTTCTTGTGACTACTACGTGAGCAGTAAACTTCCTACAAGAAGTACTGCTTAAAAAAAAACAAACACCATACTGAGATGAGTGACTTCTGTACTATACTAGTGGGTTGTCTTTTGATTTATAGTATCTCTAAGACAAGTATTTTTTTTCCAATTTTTTAAAATTGTGAAATATATAAGCAAAAAAGCAATAAATTTCAAAGTACATTGCAACAAGTAGTTATAGAACAGATTACGAAGTTTGGTATGGGTTACAGTTCCACAATTTCAGGGTTTTCCTTCTAGCTGCTCCAAGATACTGGAAACTAAAAAGAAATATGAATATAATGATTCAGTAGTCATACTCATTTGTTAAATCCTAGCTTCTCTGTTACAACTCCTCCTTCTCCTTTGATCCTTCTCCCAATCTTTAGGGATATTTGAGCCATGCCCATTCTATCTTTTTCGTGTTGAAAAGGGCTGATGATGATATAGCATAGGGGGATGGAACTAGTTGATGTTCTGGAGAAGCTGACCCCTCTGGGTTTCAGGGCTTACCTGGCCTAGGAGCCATCTGCAGGTTTTAGGTTTCTGGAAAGTAAACTCAGTGCATGAAACTTTTGTAGAATCTTAGCGCTCTAGGTGTTCTTTAGGGTTAACAGGAATGATGTAGGTCGGACATTGACTAACCATGGCAATTAGTCATATCTAGCTGAAGCTTGCAGAAGAGTAGCCTCCAGAATAGCCTCTCGACTACTTGAGCACTTTTAGGCACTGAAGCCTTATTTTAAGACAAGTACATTTTCAATAAACTAAGGTGGATAAAGGCACAACTCAAAAATGAATGAATGAATGAAAAGGAAGGAGGCACCAGCGATGGCATGTAGAAGCTCTCACTGGCCAAATTGGAACACTTCTGACATCAAAAAGGGTAGTGGCAAGAATGGATTATAATGTATTCAGTTATAGGTAAGGTAACCAAAAAGATCCATGAGTTCATAAACAGGGGGAGAGAAGCAGGGACGGGGGTATGACCCTCTTTAAAAAGATTGTCTCCTAATATATGGAGAAGAAATTATAGAATTGGCAAATTGCTATTTTGTAACCGTCAGTATAATACATGGCTTGAGCAAAGATCATCAGTGGATAAGTAAAACCATTGGGTGACAGGTTATTGGAAAACAAGTTATTCATATGGTCTCAAAATATCACCCCACAGATTGCTTGTTAATTTAAATGGAAAATGACACTTTTGCCTTTGAGAAATCTTAGAAGCACCACCTTAACTAAGTAATCAGATCTCACATCACCAGTAATAGGACAAGCTATAAAACACCACTTATGTAATGTTCTTTAAGAAGATTATTCTGAATCTAATCATGAGGAATCACCAGACAAATTGAGTAGGACATTCTACAAGACAACTAACTGATCTGAATTCTTCAAAAATGACCATGTTGTAAGAGACAAAAATGGGTGGTAAAGGGGACAGGCTAGGTTAAAATTAATTAAAGAGGCATGATGTAAATGCAATTTGAGATCCTTGTTTGGAATGTGAATCTTAGGTGGTTGGGAAACAGCTGTAATAAACATTACAGAGACTATTAGAGATATTTGAATATAGACTGTATATTAGATAGAACTATTGTATCAAAGTTAGATTCATTGGGTGTGCTGAAGGCATTGTGGTTTTATCAGAGAATTTCCTGAGTTCTAAATAGTATATGCTGAAGTACTTGGGAGTAAAATTTTTTTTTTATAATTAGGAAGCCCTTTCATCATAATTTTATTTTTTCATTTTTTTTTAACATATGATCATTCCATTCTTGATATATAACCAATAACTCACATCACTGCATAGTTGAATATTCATCATCATGATCATTTCTTAAAACACTTGCATCAATTCAGAAAAAGAAATAAAAAGAAAACAGAAAAAAATTCATATATCCCATACCCCTTGCCCCTCCCTTTCATTGAACCCTAGCATCTCAATCTACTAAATTTATTTTAATATTTGTTCCCCCATTATTTATTTTATTTGTTTTTAATCCATATGTTTTACTCATCTGTCGATAAAGTAGATAAAAGGATCATCAGACACAAGGTTTTCACAATCACACAGTCACATTGCGTAAGCTATGTCATTATACAGTCATCTTCAAGAAACATGGCTACTGGAACACAGCTCTACATTTTCAGGCTGTTCCCTCCAGCCTCTCCATTACACCTTAACTAAAAAGGTGATATCTATATAATGTGTAAGAATAACCTCTAGGATAACCTCTAGACTCTGTTTGGAATCTCTCAGCCATTGGCACTTTATTTTGTCTCATTTTGCTTTTCCCCCTTTTGGTCAAGAAGGTTTTCTCAATCCCTTGAATCCCAGCTCATTCTAGGATTTCTATCCCACATTGCCAGGAAGGTCCACACCCCTGGGAGTCATGTCCCAAGTAGAGAAGGGGAGGGCAGTGAGATTGTTTGCTGTGTTGGCTGAGAGAGAGAGGCCACATCTGAGCAACAAAAGAGGTTCTCTTGGGGGTGACTTTTAGGCCTAATTTTAAGTAGGCTTAGCCTATCCTTTGCAGGGTTGTTTCATATGAACAACCCCCCAGGTTGAGGGCTTCACCTATTGCTTTGGTTGTCTGCACTGCTTGTGAGAATATCAAGAATTCTCCACTTGGGGAAGATGAGTTTTCCCCCTTTCTCAGCATTCCCCCGAGAGGACTTTGCAAATACATTTTTATTCACTGTTCAAATCACCCTGGGATTTATTGGGGCATCACTCTGGACAAACCTACAAAATCTCATGCCCTACTCAAAGTTCCATGTACTTATGGTGTTCAGTTAAGCTGTCCACATAAGTTATATTAGGAAATGCATTAGTCAAATATAAATTTTGTGCCAAATAAACATTTTTTGCTTTAGTCTCATACATAAGTTAAAGTTTTAAAATATTAATTGCCATCTATTGGGAGTAAATTTTTATGACGTCTGCCAGTTTTAAATGGTTGAAGGAAAAAATGTATAAACATAGAAAAATAAAGCAACAAGGAAGCCTGAACTGTCTGAGATAAAAGTGGGCTTTCTCCTGGGGTAATGAAGAGGCCAAGGTCAAGCCCAACCTGGGTAACCCAGTTGTGAAGTGTTGGATCCAACTGAAGACATCAGATGAGCAGCTGGAGTAGCAGACTTTTCAAAGGCCCATTCTAAGGTTCCCCCTCTGATTGGGGGCTGTTGCCCGTCAGCATTGTATTAAGGTTCTGTCTGTTTACCCCATCCACTAGCTGCATGTGATTGTATCTTACCCATTTTTGCATACCTGGTGCCTGGCATAGTGTCTGGAGCAGCTCTGTCCAATAAATCTTTCAGCAGTGCTATAAAGTTCTATTCTGCACTGTCCAATACAGTAGCCATTGGCCAGTTGTGGCTATGAAGCACTTGAATGTGGCCAATGTGACCAAGAAACTGAGTTTTAAATTTTATTTAAAATTTAAATAGCTACATGTGGCTGGTGGCTGTCAGATTGGCCAGCACAGGACTAGATTCTAGAACATAATGGATCTTCATTAATTGATGAATTGAGCTGCATTTTACCCAGGACCGGGAGGTGGGACAGGGAATGATGAAATAGGGTAATCTGAAGAAAGCCAGGAGTTCCAGCTTTTGGAATTTTACCTCTCTTTTGGCTTGTAGGTGCAATAATGGAGTAGATGGACTATCCAGAGGAAAGGAGCAGTGTGGGCAAAGGCAGAAGCCAGAAACTGTAGCAGGTGAAGGGAGAATAGTAAAGAGCAGGGACCAAGAATAGGACTGAGCACCTCTGTGTGGTCACACTGGAGACCCTGCATCCCCAGACCTTACACACTTGTCCGGACAACCTTACAAACAAGTAAACGATTACCTTTTGTTCACGCTGAATTAAGGAGAGATACTGGGGGGCTGTTGAAGACTTGGGAGGAACATTTAACAGGGGATGCCTGGGCAGTAGTTCCTACAGATGCTATGGCTAATGGCTTAGACAGCTTGAAGAGAGGATGGCCTTTCTCCTACATGCAAATAACATGCAGCAAAATAACATGGCCAAATTTGCATTTGAGTGAGCTCACTCTGCTGCATTGTGGCCATTAACTACCTTTGGATCCTTCTTCACTTTATTGTGATTTTTCTTTTGAACCAGCCATCTCTTGTGTCTTGTCTTGTCTAGTTATGTCTTGTTTTGTTTCTCTTTCTCTTTCTTCCTTTCCTATATCGCTCCCTCCTGGGCCCCATGCTTTCTTCCTTGATGTCCTTCTCTCTCTGAACCAAAGATCAACCAGTAAAAAGCAGTCTCACCTGGCCAGGTAAGAGGGGTGCCTATATGAGAGGAGGGAGATGACCTCCTCTTTTACATTTAAAAGTTATTTTTCTGTTTTTTTTTTTTAATAGATAGTACCTTTAGATGAATTCGAATTTAAACGTTACAAAAGAGTATAATGAAAAGTCTCCAGCTCCATCGCTGTCCCCCAGCCACCCAGTTTCACTCCTAGGAAGCAACCAATGTTATATGTACCTTTTGTACCTTTCCCAAGATACTTGGGATATTTTATGCATGTATAAACATATATATAATTTCCTCCTCCTCTTTATTCATTTTTTACTCTCTACATAATTCTGCATCTTGCCTTTTTCATGCAATAACATATAAGGGAGATAACTTACCAGTACAAAAGACTTCCTCTTTATTTTATATGACTGGATACTGTACCATTTTATTGATACACTGTTATTCATCCAATCACCCATTGTGAACACTTAGATTTTTCCTGTTCTTTTCCTATTACAAATAATGCTTCCGTGATTAGCCTTCTACATTGTCATTTGTTGTAGATATGAATGAGACCCCTTTCTGAAGGGTAGCAACTTGATTTAGATAACTAGTGGCTTGTGCACTTTTTTAAAAGGAGAACACAACAACGATTTGAGCTTCTGTTCTTATAAGGGTCCTAGTTAAAGAGGAGATCAAGCTAAATCTACTGCTTCCGTGGCCTGTAGTACCTTGAGGTTTTAAGATCTTTGATAATTTCTGAGCAAGGTGCCTCGGGCTGGCTGTTGGAATGGAGCTGAGTGTGGACTTGGAATCCTACACCAAGCAGACCAAGTTCCTACTTTCCCTTGGGGCCCAGAATATAAATGGAATTTTCAGAGACTTCGGCTATTTCAGTAGCCTTCCTTTCTAGAAGAGTGTACAAGTTGCCAGTTACCCAACAAGGTTCTACCAAATATCCACGTCCTCCTGGAGACCACTTTTTTGAAGAGGTAGATTTTTAAAGGACAACAGATGAAGCTAAAATCGGGGAGATTGTCTCTGTTGCAACCACTGCAGCCTTCTGCTATGTTCATGCATGCCTCTGTGTGTTTTTGACCTACCATGTCTTTACCCTTCAATGTCCCCTTCCTTTGCAAATCATCACCTAAAACTAACTAGCTGTTTGATTTTTTTCCTGTCTTTTTCTCTTGCATTCATTTTCTCTGCTGCTCCGTTCTGTTCCATCAGCCCCATTGCAGCCTGGTAAGATCCAACAAGCGTGTATGTGTGTGCACATCCCGTTCTTGCTATTGTCTCTTTGTGTCCTGACTCCAGGAAGGGCTATTTCCCTTCACGCTCTGCTTGGTTTTAAAGAGATCATGCTTGTCCTGCCAGCCCAGGTTTCCTAACAGGTGTTACCACAGGTGTAGACGTGACTAATCTCCCACCAGATTGAATAGGTTACAGTGTGGGCGGGTCAGTCTCTCTACCCAAGGTCCAGGGCCCCTTTTGAGAGGGCCCCCTACTACTACAAGACTGGTCCCTCTCCACCCAACTTATCAATGGGCTTTTCTTACTCCTCCAGGTTGAGTAGCCTGTCTTCTCTGGGAGATTCAGCACCTGAGCACAAGTCCCCTTCCCACCACCGCCAACCCTCCAACACCTCTGAGACCACAGGTAACCTTCCCAGGACATTAGACACATAGACACAGAGGTTTACATGCATACAGACAAATCTGTCCATATATCCCAAATGTAAACCAACTTAGCCTTTATGTTGGACACATAAAGTGTATTAGGTGTTGTGTTAGATATTTTATAGAAATTTTGGCATATCTGGGTGAGACTGGCTAAAGAAAGGGCAGGGTCGAGCCAGGCTATCCCTCTGAAGGCTAGTATTAAAGATAAACAGTCCCCCTGAATTGAAGCCCCAGAAAGACTGGAAATTTTATGTCAAATTACGGTGGGATGCCATGCTTGCTGAACCTTTTTCAAGTCCTTACATCAACTATTGAAGGTGGGTTTCATTATCCTTATTTTACAGACAAGGCAGCTGAGGCATGGAGGAGTAAAGAAACTTGCCCAGTGCAGACATACAGAATCAAGAGTTGAGACCAGTTCTGCCTAAACTCTAGAGCCCATACTTTAGCCATTATAGGATACAATCAGTGTATAATATCTAGTACACACCCACAGAGATGGAGAGAGTTCATAGTCAAAGCCTGTTTTCTTTTCTTTTTTTTTTTTATAAGTCCTATGTATGTATGTTTGTACTAATTGAAAAAGTGAGTTTTCTCTTCTCATTTGTCTTTCCCTGAATTTGGCAAGAGGCCAACACTGAGTCAACCTGAGTGAGTGATACAGCTCTTCAAATAGGTTCAGCAAGCATTGGCATCCCACCGTAATTTGACATAAAATTTCCAGTCTTTCTGGGGCTTCAATTCAGGGGGACTGTTTATCTTTAATACTAGCCTTCAGAGGGATAGCCTAGCTCGACCCTGCCCTTTCTTTAGCCAGTCTCACCCAGATATGCCAAAAGGTACAGACCTGTACAAAAGAAACAGATATTTCAGCACCTCAGAGGAGAGTAACTTCTTGCATGGAATATAAAGTAGGTAAAAAAAAATTGTAAATCACAGAGGGAAGCAAGTCATTGCAATAGTGTGCTTGGGCAGGATAGATCTGGGGGAATTTTGGTTAGTCTGGAAAGAGTTTCTGGAGAAAAAAACCACACTGGAGTTTTTTTGGGTGGTCTGAATTTTTATGCCCTAATCTTCCAATGACAAGCCCAGCCTACCCCCCTTCTCTCCCTTTCTCACCTCCCACCAGGACTTGTTCAGCGTTGTGTTATCATCCAAAAGGACCAACATGGCTTTGGCTTCACAGTCAGTGGGGATCGCATTGTTTTGGTGCAGTCTGTACGGCCTGGTGAGTGTTGCATCCTTCCTAGCTGGAGTGGACAGTTCTTGTTACTAAGCCGTCATGTATTTGAGAGTGCCCCATCACTTAGAGAACTTGCAGATGCTTTGTCAGGAGGCCCGGGGTGCATGAATGAATACTCTAGAACTGATTCCCAGTGGCCTCTGGGGAAGAATCCACAGTGCTAAGCCACTAGGCTGAATTTCTAGGGATCATATTTTTTTGCTTGTTTCTCCATGTGGAAGTACAGAAACAGCAGACTAGCCCTCAGGCCCTCCAAGGGAGCTCCTTATGCTGGGAGAGAAGATGCCACGGAGGACTCAAAGCCCCTTTTGTTCACATCAAAGTGCAGATAGTCCCTGTGCTGCAGAGGTTTGCAATTGGAGACAGGCACACTGGTCCAAATGGTTAGCGGACATGGTTGCAGATATAATGTAACATTAAATAATAAGGTACCAGAATGCAAATGATACTTGTGGGCTAGAACCTATAAGGGGATGGTGTTTTCACATTTGACGAGTGATGGATACTGCATAGATTTACTTTTGTAAGGAATAAGCAATTTTTTGACAAAATTTTTAAGTTAACAAAATTTTGTATATTACGGAACTAAGTGAATGAAAATGAAAATTGGAATTTAATGTAAAAATAGACCAGAAATTACTTTTGCCATCTGACACTTGAAATCTTGCATTTTACTCCAAATGCTGGGGTATCTAACCTGCCACAGAAAGGTAAGGTGAAGTTTAGGAAAGGAGAAGATCTGACAGGGACTTGGATGGAGATTCAGTGACCTCTGGGAGAGGTGGTTGGGCTCTGATGACCAGGCCTTTTCCTTTCAGGAGGTGCAGCCATGAAAGCCGGTGTGAAAGAGGGTGACCGCATCATCAAAGTGAGTGCATATGTCCCTTCCCACCCCTGGGAGAGGAGGCAGAGCGTGCAGGGTCGGTTCTTGCCTTGGCCTATCCTGCATCCTTCCATTTTGATACCAGCTGTCAGTGAGTCCCCGAGTGAGGGAGTAGTGCCAGATCATGAGCATAATAGCACAGTGTGAGAGGGAGTGGGAATTAAGATAGCTGCATTTCATACTGCAGACCCTTCTTGCCTCTAAAGCAGCCAACCTTCTAGAACAGGTTTTATTATCTTGATTTCACAAATGATGGAAATAAGATTGAGAGAGAGGGGTTGTGACCAGTGAAGGACTCTCAGGTTGATAGTCTCTCCCCCATATAACACTGACCCAAGGTACTTGCCTGTTCTAAAATCCTCTGGTCTGCCCTGTCCCCTCAGTACATTGTTCTGTAAGGCAGAGTCCTAGAAGTGTTAAGAAGAATCCTTAATTCTCTAGTGAAGAGGAAACAGACTGGCTCAGTTGATGTACACGTGTGTATAAGGCTAATGGTTGGAAAAGTACATACCAAAACTAAACAGATGAACGCAGTTTCAACCCTAGAAACTTAAAGGCTAGTTCGAGAGACAGAACCCTTTGCAGATGTGAACAGGAACAAATTCATAGTGTGAATTTGACTTAACAAGTGACCAGAGGCAGCTAAGGAGCATGGGAGGATGGCTTCCTAAAGAATAGGTGTTTTAAACTCCTAGAAGGATCCTTTGGGGTTCCACCACCACTACGTAATATCTTTTTTGTTCTCCAACAGGTGAACGGCACCATGGTGACCAATAGCTCTCACTTGGAGGTGGTGAAGCTTATCAAATGTGAGTGGGAGATCGTTGACAACTAAAGCAAGTAGGGGAGCAGATGGGCTGACAGGAATGGAAGGAGGAAAGAACAGGTCTGTTGATCCAGGGGGCTTCCTTTACAGCTGTGCAAGGTAGCAAAAGTCATACCTTTAATTTTGACAAGAAGCAATCCTCTTAGGCCATCACAATTCCCTATTGTCATCTCAAGTGAGGGCATTATTAATCTTTTATCATATGTCTTTATTTTAACTCACACCCATCTTTGCCACTCCTGTTTGGCTCATAGTCTACTGAGACCAGGTCTCACTCAAACACAGTTCACTCCTCTCTCCCATTCACAAACATTCTTGCCCACTTGTTTCCTGTTTGGGGGGAAAAGCAAAAATATTCCTTATTTGCAGCCTGGAAGGCCCAACAGTTGAGTCTGTGCAGATAATCAAATAGAAGCAATAAATGTTGAGGAAAGAATTAAAGGGTATGGGAAATTTGGGGAGGGTGGAGGGCTAGAATTTGAGTGCCTGTTTTGTGTCAGGCATGCAGTATACTAGGGGTGTTACCATGGCTGCTTAATTTAATAAGATAAAGGAAGAAGCAGGGACTGATGAGGTGGCCCGTGGGGTATGTTTACAGATATTTGTGAATGGAATTTTGGTTGAATTCTCTGCATGAAAAAAGGGAAGGAAGCAGTAAATGAGTAGATGCAAGGTAGAAGGGCTGAATTAAAGAATGGATGAGGCATTAAAGGTGAGGAGAACTTAATCTACAGAATTATGAACTTAATGAATTGTGAAGCCTCTCCTTTGTAGTTTGAATGTCTGTTCTACCAGCCTCTCTGTTTTCCTCCAGCTGGAGCCTATGTTGCACTGACCCTCCTGGGCTCTTCTCCCTCGTCTGTTGGTGTCTCTGGGCTCCAGCAGGATCTAGCCCCAGTAGGAGCACCCCAGGTCACCCCTGTGATACCACCACCACCTCCTCCTCCACCTCTACCACCTCCACAACGCATCACAGGACCCAGACCTCTGCAGGTAATGGCCCTTCTGGCCACCTCTCCTCACTCTGCTGTGTCTTTGAAAAGCTCCCAGTGATGGAGGAAAGCAGGTTATTGAATAGGTAGGCAGAGATAAGCCAGAGAGATATATGAAAGACCACTAAGAGCTGAACAGAATATGTGGACTGCGTTTGTATGGGGTTGTCCCATGCCTTAGTGTCCACCTGCTGTGTAAATGCATTTACACTTTATTAGACAGTAGCATACATTATGGTTCCTCAGTGCATGGATTACTCTAAGCAGGCCCTTTTGAAGTGTTCCTTCTCCTGAGAACAGAGTGCAAAACTCCAGGCAGGGACGGAAAGCATCAGTTAAAGACAATTGCCTTTGGTCATTGTTACAAGGGTGTAGATTACAGTTAAGGAGTAGAAGAAAGGCTTCCTGGAGAAAAAAGGCTGCTGGGAAGAGAGACACAGCAAACCCAATTGGATAAAGGAAAAGAATCAGAAGAGGATAAAAACCAGTAAAAAGAGAACCGTAGTACTGCGGGAAAGCCCGTGTGAGGAGTTAAGAGGACAAGATGTGGATAAGTGTAGGGAACAGGATTTTCAGATTGGAAAGGAGCCTGAGCCAGCACGTGCTGAGAGACAAATAGGTTGGGCTTTGGTGAGCAATTTTATACCAAAGTTGGTTACAGCCAAGGGGTTCTAGGAAGTTCAGAAATAAAATTAAGATAAGATTTTATGATTACTGAATTCAAGTGCAGTGCTGAGTATTATACGAGACATACTTATGACCCAAGCTCTACTCTTATAACTTGCCTAGCCCAAGAATCAGCAGGTAGAAAAGAACTAAGCTATTGAGCTGGTACCCCAACTCTCACTACTGTCATATTTTCCATTCCTAGGATCCTGAAGTTCAAAAACATGCCGCCCAGATCCTTAGAAATATGCTGAGGCAGGAGGAGAAAGAGTTACAGGTAAGGTAACTGCTGAAGATAGACTGGCGTTTGCCTTAATGAGATACTAACAATAACAATACCTTATCACAGCAGTCTGCCAATACGTGCAATATAATTTACAGGTCATATCATATCACAGTAAACACTTTAGTAAATAAAATTCCAGGAGCACTAAAGAATTGTCATAAGCCAATAGATTTTGTCTAGTAGAGCTATACTCCTGGGTAATAGAGTAGAATAGTAAACATGTAGGCAAAATACAAACAAGTGCTAAGAGACAGGTAGAATAAAATGAGGGAACCTCAGAACTGAGGAAAGTAAGAATTATCTTGGAAGTTTCCAAGGAAGGGATAAGAGAAAAGGGGGTAGGTAGGTAATTGCTGAGCCCAGCTGATTAGAGGTGAGGATGCTCTTGGTGGAGGGGTTGAAGAGATTCCCAGCTGCTAGGAATGGTGTGCTCAGGTAATAGGAAGCTGATTAATTTGGCTGGTATGGAAGAACCAGCTTCCTTTTTTTTGCATGGGCAGGCACCAGGAATCGAACCCAGGTCTCCAGCATGGCAGGCAAGAACTCTGCCTGCTGAGCCACCGTGGCCCAGCCAACCAGCTTCCTTTTATAGCTGTGACTTGCAACTATCTCCTCATCCCTTCATTTCAATTCAGCATATTATTCTTAAGTGCCCACTGTGTGTACAGTATTGTAGTTCCTGTGGTATACAGAGGTGAAAAAGAATGGACAGTTCTTGCCCTCAACATATTTAAAATCTAATGGGGGAAAATTGATGATATAGTAGGGAGTGGAAGGAACAAATAGCTTGCAGTAAGAGAACAAAGAAGGGAACAATTAATAATAGGAAATGCGGGGAAAGGCTTCACAGCTTCACAAAATAGCTGGGCTTTGAAGAGAGACATCAGTAAGCAAAAGAGATGAGGAAGGGAATACTAGTGAATGGACAGCATAAACCAAAAGCACAGAGATATGAAAATACATTCATTATTTAACAAGCATTGAGTTCCTGCTGTGTGTTAGGTACTGTGCCATGACTGGGGTGTGGGATGTTAGGATTCAAGGGTAGAGTGTTTGCAGAGATAAATGAGGAGTTTGTAATCCAGTAGGCTATGGATGGATTAATGAAGATATAGTTATAATAAATACTGATACATAAATATTGACAAAATATAGAATAATCAAAACAGTGTGGTACTAACATAAGGAGAGATTTATAGATCAGTGAAATAGAATTGAGAGTCCAAATATATCTATGGTCAACTGATTTTTGAAAAAAAGTGCCAAGACAACAATGGAAAAAGAATAGTCTTTTCCTCAAATGGTACTGGGACCACTAGATAGCCACGTGCAAAAGAAAGAATTTGGATGCTTTTACCTCAAAAAACATACAAAAATTAAGTCAAAATGGATCAAGGATTTAACAAAATAAGTGCTAAAACTATAAAACTCTTACAAGAAAATATAGGTGTAAATCTTCGTGATTTTAGATTAGGCAGTGTTTATTTAGACATCAAAAACACAAGCAACTAAAGAAAAAATAGATAAATAGAATTTCATGAAGAATTAAAACTTTTGTGCATCAAAGGACACTATCAAAGTGAAAAAGACAGCCCACAGAATGGGAGAAAATATTTGCAAATCATACGTCAGATAAAGGTTTAGTATTCAGAATATATATATAAAGAATTCTTACAACTCAATAGTAAAACGATAGTAATCCAGTTAAAAAAAAAATAGGCTCTCTGCTCCTCCCCGCTAGACAGACAGCCGCATCTTTCCGTGCAGTGCCAGCCGCATCTCTGAGGCACGATGGTGAAGGTCGGAATAAACGGATTTGGCC
>PVIY010040926.1:0-22009 GCA_004026745.1 Myrmecophaga tridactyla | reverse complement strand
CTTTTCAGACCTAGATTCCTCGGAACACTGATGGGTCAGGGGTTGGAAAATGTATCCTCAGGGGTCTGGGAGAACTTGTAAAAAGCATCTGTAGGTTACTCAAGTGTGGGAAACACTGCCCACCAGTGTCTTCTCAGCCACCATGGTTCTACCGTGTGAGTTTCCTGCTGGCTCCTGGGTGATAGGAGGCTGCCTGGTCTTCCAGTAAGCATGCCTCTCTGTCCTTGTGGCCACACACTGTCCCTTGTCACAGCCCGTCAGTTCCTGGCTTCCACCCAGACCTGGTAACCCAGCCACCCACTTCTCCTCTCCTTCCCTCCCACCCTCTTTTCTCTTCAAGGCCCACACATCTGTGGGTGAGTGGGGGCAGACCCCCTGTGTTCCAGGTCCACGAGCAAGCCTCCATGCAGCCCTCCCATTCTCCTAAATGCCTGCTGATTTAATAAAAGCAGAAGAGGATCTTGTTATTTCAGTTTTAATGTCTCATATTGGCTGATGAGTTAAACCTTGGATGCCAACTGCCTTTACCTGTTTTGTGTTTCAGATCCCAAAGACCTCAGGTTCTCCTCCAGCTGGCCTGTGGTAAGCATGCTCTTACCCCATCCCCTTCTAGGCCAGCAGGCAGCTTCCCAGGCGCTCTGAGGGCTGTCACCCCTCTGCAGGGTCAGGGGAATGATGGAGCAGGGATGGACGCAGTTCTCACACTCATAGCACCGGCAATTTAGGAAAGGGCTGCCCTAATGGTTACAGCAATTGGTGCAGTGGGGTTCAGAGCTTCAGTGCTGAGGGAGGCGAGAGGCAGGGGGCTGACCCACCTCCTGAGGACTGGAGATGACCTCGCTCACCCTTGGGAGGCGTCATCCGTATGGCTAGAGAGAATCCCACAGAAAGCTCAGGATGTCTCTGTAGATTGGGGGTCACAAACCTCGGGGTGCAGGAGGGCCTGTGCACTGGTCGCGTACCCTGGGTCCACTCATTTCCTGCTGGCCTTTCCTGCAACCTCTGCCTCATGTACATCTGGAGAATAACATCTGAAAAACAGAAGCCATCAGTAGCATTTGCACGACTGCACCCACCCCCTGCCTGCCTCTGTGCACTGGTCTCCTGCCTTCCTGGGGCCCCTGTTGGTACCCCCACCCTGCCTGAGGCCAGCCCTCCCCTTGGCACTGACCCCCTTGGGTGATGGTTGCACAGCTCTGAGAACATGATAAAACCATCACCCTATACACTTTAATGGGTGAATAGTTAGGAGGTGAATTACATCTCAAGAATCTGTAATACTTAAGAATGAATTCAGTAACTGTTTGAGTAGTGACCAGATATTTAATGTAACAGACTTCCCAATCGATGCTCTTATAACAATTTTCATGTCATGTTCAACTCAAGACCCAAACAAGCCCATACCTTGCCTCTGCTTAACGTGCCTCTGAAGCCTCTTTTAATTCAGAGCCCACCTTGCTTTTGTTTTGTTTTCTTGTCTTTCTCCTTCAAGTTGAATTTGTTGAAGAAAGCATGTCATTTGCCCTATAGAGGCTCGTACCTTCGGGCGTTTGCTCATTGCGTCCCTGGAGTCTTAGCCATGTGCTGTCCCCATGGTTCCTGCCAAAAGGAAGCCTTGACCAGATTCAGACTCGGCTTTCCCAGTTAGATGCTTTATTTAAAAAAAATTGTGATACCATATATGCAACAAAGTATTTGCCATTTACACCATTTCCTGTTGTAAGATCAGTGACAATTAATTACTTTTACAGTGCCGTGCTGCCATCACCACCTTCCATTGTGAAAACTTTTGTAAGTTTTTGTTAGGGTGGAAATTCCTTACCCTCTCATCAATAGCTCCCCGTCGCCCCTCTGCCGACCGCTGGTGTGGTACCCTGTCGTCTGCTTTCTGTCTCTGTGAATTTATGTATTCTAGATATTTCATGTACGCGAAATCATACAGCATTTGCCCTTTTGTATATATCTTCTTTCACTTTCAAGTGAAAGGGTCACCGATGCCGTAGCATGTACCAGGACTTCATTTCTTCTTATGGCTGAGTAGTGACACTCCATAGGGTGAGGCCACATTTTGCTTATCTGTTTGTCTGCTGAGGCACGTGTGCATTGCTTCACTTTTGGCTATTGTGACTAATGCTGCTGTGAATGGTGGTGAGCAGGTATCTGTTTGACTCCCTGCTTTCAGTTCTTTGGGAGCATATACTTAGGAGTGGAATTGCTGGGCCATATGGTAATTCTGTCTAATTTTTTAAGGAATCACCAAATTGTTTTCCACGGCACTTGCACCATTTTACATTCCCACCAGCAATGAGAATTACAATTTTTCCTCAACCTCGCCAATACTTACTATTTTCTGTTTTTTTAAAAAATAGCCCTTCTGTAGTGGGTGTGAGGTAGTATCTCATTGTGAGTTTTTTAAAAAAATATTTTTATTGACAAATACTCACACACACATACAGTCCATACATGGTGTGCAATCAGTGGCTCACGGTATCATCCCGTCGTTGTGTGTTCATTACCATGATCATTTTTTGAACATTTGCATCACTCCAGAAAAAGAAATAAAAAGGAAGAACTCATATTTCCCATACCCCTTACCCCTCTTTCTCAGTGACCACTAGTGTTTCAATCTAACCAATTTATTTTACCCGCTATCTGCCCTATTTATTTATGTATAATCCATATTTTTTACTCATCTGTCCATGCTCTGGATAAAAGAAGCATCGGACACAAGGTTTTCACAATTAGCCAGTCACATTGTAAAAGTTATGTTGTTATACAATTGTCTTTAAGAATCAAGGCTATTGGAACACAGCTCAACAGTTTCAGGTACTTCCCTCCAGCCACTCTACTACACAATCAAGTAAAAAGGGATAGATATATAATGTATAAGAATAACCAGAGGATAACTTCGCAACTCTGTTTGAAATCTCTCAGCCATTGAAACATTATTTTGTCACATTTCTCTCTTCCCTAATTTGGTCAAGAAGGCTTTCTCAATCCCCCGATGCTAGGACCCAGCTCATCCCAGGAATTCTGTCCTGTGGTGCCAGGGGGATAAACAACCCTGGGAGTCAGGTCCCATGTAGAGGGGAGGGCAGTGTGTTCCCCGGAGTTGGCTTAGAGAGAGAGGCCACATCTGAGCAACAAAAGAGGTTCTCTGGGGGTGACTTTTAGGCATACTTTTTAGTTTCTTTTTTTTTTTAACTGTGACCCTTAATAAACAAATATACAAACATTCTGTACATGGTATACAATCAGTAGCTCACAATATCATCATCACATAGTTGTGTATTCATCACCATGATAATTTTTTGAACATTTGCATCTCCAGCAAAAGAAAGAAAAAAAAAAAACTCATACATGCCATTCCCCTTACCCCTCCCTGTCATTGACCACTAGTATTTCAATCTTTGTTCCCCCTATTATTTATTTTTTATCCATATTTTTTAATTATCTGTCCATACCCTAGATAAAAGGAGCATCAAACCCAAGCATTTCACAATCACACAGTCACACTGGAAAAGCTATTTCATCACACAGTCAGCTTCAAGAAACACGGCTACTGGAACACAGCTCTACAGTTTCAGGTACTTCCCTCTAGCCACTCTAATATACCATAAACTTAAAAGGTGATATCTGTATAATGCGTAAGAATAACGTCCAGGATAGCCTCTCAACTCTGTTTGAAATCTCTCAGCCATTGACACTTTATTTTGTCTCATTTCTCTCTTCCCCTTTTGGTCAAGAAGGTTTTCTCAATCCTTGATGCTGAGTCCCAGCTCATCCCAGGATTTCTGTCTCATGTTGCCTGTGTAGTGCAGGGGAAGACAGTGAGTTTGCTTGCCATGTTGGCTTAGAGAGAGAGGCCACATCTGAGCAACAAAAGCAGTTCTCAGGGGGTAACTCTTAGACCTAATTTTAAGTAGGCTTAGCCTATCCTTTGCAGGGATAAGTTTCATAGGGGCAAACCCCAAGATCGAGGGCTTACCTTATTGATTTGGTTGTCCCGACTGCTTGTGAGAATATCAGGAATTCTCCAAATGAGGACGTTTTAAGTTTTTACCCTTTCTTGCCATTCCCCCAAGGGGACTTTGCAAATACTTCTTTATTCACTGCCCAAATTACTCTGGCATAAATTGGGTATCACACTAACCTGGACAAACCAACAAGATCTCAAGATTCCATTTACTTATGGTGTTCAACTAAACTGACCAACAAAGTTAAATTATGTAATGCACTACCCAAAATATAAATTTTGCACCAACTAAACATCTCTCCCCTTGGTCTCACACAGAAGTTGAAGTTTTAAAATATGGACAATAACATCCTTTACCTAGTATTCTGATTTACCCCAGTCCTATCCAGATCAGTTTTACTCATATCTCTAGTTGAAGTCTGATCCCTTTTTCAGCTTTTTAAACAATTACTGTATGGGGTACTGCTGATTTACATAGCTTCAGAGCTCTAACTCTTGGGTCTCAGGTGTCACATAAACACCCAAAGATTCTGGGAGCAACCAGGTTATATACAAACAGCTCAGTATCTCAATTTAGAAAGAACAGTTACAACTCCTGAATATGTATGACTGCTGTAAGACCCTTCACAATAGGCCCCAACCTAATAACTCCTGCTCTTGACTTCAGTTACTGACTTCAGTTTACTGAGTTTTTATATTATAGTTAGCCCATATGAATGAGACAGGATAATAATTGTCTTTTTGTTTCTGTATTTCCTTGGATATACAGTCTTTAAGGCTCATACACCTAGCTGCATGCCTCACAACTTCATTCTTATATTACTCAGTAGTCCTTTGTATGTGTGCACCACAGATCCCCCCACCATTCCTCAGTCATTGTACCCTTAGGCCACCTCCATTCATTGTGGGTCACTGCCATAAACACCAGTGTGTCCTCACACTCAGTTCCTCCAGGTATATATTCAGCAACAGGGTTTCAGGATCCTATGGCAACCCCACGCCTAGCCTCCTGTGGACCCCCGCACTGCCCCCCAAAGGGCTGCACTCTCCTTTCCCTACTGACAGTGAACAGGTATGTTTCCCCACATTTTTTCTAGCTTTTCTTTCTCTCTGTTCGTTTTTCTTAAAAAAAATTTTTTATTGTTAAATATAACCTATATACAAAGAAAAGAAAGAAAAACAATGATTTTCAAAATATACTTCAACAAGTAGTTACAGATTTCAGAATTTGTTCTGGGTTACCATTCTACTATTTCAGATTTTTCCTTTTAGCTGCTACAATTCACTGAAGGCTAGAAGAAATGCTTTCTTTTCTTTTTTGTGAAAAATAACATACATACAAAAAAGCAATAAATTTCAAAGCACATTGCAACAGTTGGTTGTAGAAAAGATTTCACAGTTTGGTATAGGTTATAATTCCACAATTTTAGGATTTTACTTCCAGCTGCTCTAAGATACGGGACACTAAAATAAATATGAATATAATGATTCAGCACTTATACTCATTTGTTAAGCCCTACCTTCTCTGTTATAACTCCACCATCAACTTTGATCTTTCTCCCACTCTTTAGGGGTATTTCGGCTATGCCCATTCTAACTTTTTCATGTTGGAAGGGGCTGTCAATAATATGGGATAAGGGGATGGAACTAGCTAATGTTCTAGAGGCTAGCCCCCATTCATTTCAGGACTTACCTGGTCCAGGGACCCATCTGGAGGTCGAAGGTTTCTGGAAAGTTACCCTAGTGCATGGAACCTTTGTAGAATCTTATATAATGCCCTAGGTGTTCTTTAGAATTGGCAGGAATGATTTTGGTTGGGGGTTGGCAAGTTATGATAGGTAGCAATGTCTAACTGAAGCTTGCATTAAGACTGACCTCCAGAGTAGCCTCTTGACTCTATTTGAACTCTCTCAGCCACTGATATTTATTTGTTACACTTCTTTCCCCCGTTTTGGTCAGGATGGCATTGTTGATCCCACGGTACCAGGGCCAGACTCATCCCTGGAAGTTATCTCCCACACTGCCAGCGAGACTTTCACCCCTGGATGTCATGTCCCACGTAGGGGGTAAGGCAATGATTTCACTTGCAGAATTGGGCTTAGAGAGAGAAAGAGAAGCCACATGTGAGCAGCAAAAGAGGTCCTCTGGAAGCAACTCTTAGGCATGCCTATAGGTGGGCTAAGCTTATCTGCTACATGCATAAGCTTCACAAGAGCAAGCCTCAAGATCAAGGGCTTAGCCTATTGATTTGGGTGTCCCTAATGTTTGACGCAGTATCAGAGGTTTCCCTGGAGGGAAAGTTTAATAGTTGCATTTTTTTTTTCTCTTATCCCTCAAGCAACTTTGCCAATACTTTTTGATTATCTGCTTAATATATTCTGGGATGCATCCAAGTATTACATTAAGCTACACAGGATTAAAGGCTCTCATTCTTATTCTGGGCTCCCTGTGTTTGAATTGTTTAAATGATCTATCCAGACAGGTTGAGTTAGATTATGTGCTACAGAAAATTTAGGTTCTGGAAAAAATAAAACTCTTGCTTTGGTCTCAAAGAGTAGATGAGGTTCTAAAATATAGACAATGTCTTCTTTACCCCTGTATTCTGAATTACATTAACCCTGACCTATTGGCTTGACTCTTATCTCTAGATACCAGGCTATACATACATAAAACAGCCTCTCAAGATCTAGAAATAACAATTACCACTCCAGGCTAAATGTGACTGCTATAAGAGCTTACAATCTAGGCCCTGCTTTTCTAATAAACATTTTGTAAATGAGACCATACAATAATTGCTCTTTTGTTTCTGGCTTATCTTGTCTCACCAAATGTCCCAAATGTCCTTCACATCCTTGCCTGCCTCACAACTTCATTCTTTTTTGTAGCAGTACAATATTCAATCATATGTATTCATCATTGTTTGCCAGTCTAGTTCTCAGTCAGTGCATCATTCTCTGTTCTTTTTTTTTTTTTTTTTGTATGCTATATGAGAGGGTCACATTTCATTATTTTTCCATGTGAATAGCACCATTTGTTAAATTTTGTGGTTGTTGTTTTGTTTTGCTTGTTTGTTTGTTTTTTGGGAAGTGCATGGTCCAGGAATCGAACCCGGGTCTCCCGCATGGTGAGCGAGAATTCTACCACTGAACCACCCTTGCGCCCCATCTCTGTTCATTTTTAAGCAGTTTTATTCAGGCATCATACCATCCAACCTAAGTAAATAGACATGCCTTTGCCACCATTATCTATATGAAGACATCTTCTTCCACAAAGAATCTGTACCCTTCCCCCATGCCCCTGGCCTGTTGACATTTAGTTTTGGCATAATTCCTTTGTTCCGTTCAGTGGGAGCATATCACAGTGTTACTGTTGACCAGGCCCTACCTTACAGTGATTGTACTTTTTCCTGTATACCATCCATTTTCAACACCTGGCAATGTTAACATTCCTTTACTCTCCCTCATGCAAAAATGTTTTTTTATTTGTTCATTTAATCACCGTCATTGTCCACTCTAGGCATTCCTAAGTTATATGGTCTCAGTTTTTATCCTCTATCTTTCCTTCTGATTTTATATGTGCCCACCACCCTTCTCCCTCTATTATACTCATATTCATCTTCATTCAGTGTGCTTACATTATTCTGCTACAATCAGGTAGTATTGTGCTATCCATTTCTGAATTTCTGTAAACAGTCCTGTTGCACAATCTGTATCCCTTCAGCACCAAATGCCCATGTCTACCCTATTTCTATCTCCTGATCACCTGTGTGAAGTTCTTAACTTCAACTCTCAATGTTCACTCATTATTTCATATCAGTGAGACCATACGGTATTTGTCCTTTTGTTTCTGGCTCATTTCACTCAGCATACTGTCCTTAAGGTTCATCCACATTGTTACATGCTTGATGACTTTATTCTGACTTAACAGCTGTGTAATATTCCATCATACGTATATACCACAGCTTGTTTAGCCACTCATCCATTGATGGACATCTGGGCTGTTTCTGTCTCTTGGCAATCATCAATAATGCTGCTGTAAACATTGGTGTGCAAATGTCCTTTTGTGTCCTTGCCTTCAGTTCCTCTGAATATATACATAATAATGAGATTTCTGGATCATATGGCAATTCTATACTTTGCTTCCCGAAGAACCATCAAACTGCCTTCCAGAGTGGTTGTACCATTTTACATTCCCACCAGCAGTGGATAAGTGTGCCTCTTTCTCCACATCTTCTCTAGCACTTGTTTTCCTTTTTATAATGCCATTATAGTGGGTATCAAATAATATTTCATTTTGGTTTTAATTTACATTTCCCTAATGGCTAATAACATTGAACATCTTTTCATGTGTTTATTGGCCATTTATATAAATCTTTGGAGCAATGTTTATTCTGGTTCTTTGCTTTTTTTTTTCTTAAAGATTCAGTTGTCTTTTGTTGTTGAGTTGTAAAAGTTTTCTATATATTTTATTTATTAAAGCATTATCAGATATATAGTTTCAAAATATTTTCTCCCATTTCTAGGTTGTCTTTTCGCGTTCTTAATGTCCTTTGGTGCATAGTAAGTTTTAGATTTTGAAGAGGTCCAGTTTATCTATTTTTTTCTGTTATTGCTTTCAGTGTAACATCTAAGAATCTATTGCTTGATATAAGGGCCTGGTGATTTTCCCCTCTGTTTTCTTCTAAGCGTTTTATGGTTTTAGCTTTTTTATTTAGGCCTAAGTGATTCATTTTGAGATCATTTTTGTATAGGGTGTGAGGAAGGGGTCCACTTTCATTCCTTAACATGTGGATATTCTGTTTTCCCAGAAACCACTGAAGAGTCTATTCTTTCTCCATTGTGTAGACTTGCACAGCTGTAGGATCCCTCAGCCATAGATGTGTGGGTTCCAGTTAGTCTTTGCTTCAAATGAATTAAGACAAAGAAATATGCAACAGAATCTTTGTTTGTTTGTTTGTTTGTTTAATTTACCTCAGGTATGAGGATGCTATGGCTAAATGTCTATCTTTATGCTTCTGCATTGTGCCATTGAAGAAGAGCTGTGGGAATTTGTTCCTCTGATTTGAATTATTTTCTGGGTACCTGAATCTAGTATTGCATGAATAGATTAGGGATTTTGCCAGAGATGGGATGGCATTCAGCTGCAATCAATAGGAAATCCCATAATCTGAGGCTAAAATAGGATGGAAATGTATTTGTCTCTCACACTGAGGAAGCCTGGAGGTAGCCAGTCCCAGGCTAGCACCTTGCCTCAGCATCAGGACCCAGGCTTCTCCTTTCTCTTCATAATACCCCAGTGTCAGCATGTGGCCCCTGTCTCCAAGGTGACACCTCCCAAGATTAGAGCAGTAGCTGGCACAGAGTAGATGCCTAGTAATTATTTGTGGAATGACAGGTGAATGAATAGTCCAAATGGTAGCTGGAGCTCCAGTCATTTCATCTGCATTCCAGCCACCATTTGGGAGGAAGGTGGAGAGACAGTCAGGTCCCTTCCCTTTCAGGATTCTTCCCAGAAGCTCCTCACAGCACTTCTCTTTGCCATACCACACCGAGCTTGCTAAGGGGGTTTTCCATGTCCCTGGCTAAAAAGTAGGGTCTCTGTTGACATGGAATAGGACAATGCCCACAATTCTGACTGTCACCGCACAATAGGTTGTGCCCGAGTGTGGGTAGCAGGACAATGCCCACAGTTCTGACTGTCGCCGCACAATAGGTTGTGCCCGAGTGTGGGTAGCAGGGCAGCATCTTTGCTGACACTGGAGTAGTCAGGGCCATAGTTCTATGTCACTGACACCAACGGGCAGCTGGCTTGCCCCAACCTGCTGCTTCCCTGCCTGGGGAACCCGACCCGTGCACCCAGAGGCCCAGGCTCTCTGAACACAGACAGTTAGCTGATTTCTAGATGGTATGTTGTTATATTTTCCATTAATATGATCAATCTGTTTTTCTTCAATCTTCAGATATCTTTTCGGGTGAAATGCCTCTAAATTTAAAGGGATCAACCAATTGTGAATCTGAAAAGGGTTTAATAAATATGTCATTTCCCAGTTTCCCATCTTCTGGCCAAATCTAGATCTTTGTTCTGGATCTCATCCATAGCTTTACATACTAGGTTTTTTCCCTCAAAGCCAATCTAGACTAGTGCCAGAAATGGAAATTGTCTGGGCTTCTCTGAACTTTAGAAAGTGGTATGTTATGATTTAGACTAGTGTGAATAAATAGCATCTTTTTGAATATAGAATAATTCCTTATTTTAAGAGACAGTCTGTTCTAGTTTTCAAGCTGTAAGAATGTAATATACCAGAAATGGAATGGCTTTTAAAAAGGAGAATTTATTAAGTTGCAAGATTACAGTTCTAAGGTCATAAAAATGTCCAAATTAAAGCAAGCCTATGAAAATGTCCAAATTAAGGCACCAATAAGAGGTTACCTTCACTCAAGAAAGGTTAATGAAGTTCAGGGCTTCTCTCTCAACTGGCACATAACGAACATGGCCATGTCTGCTAGCTTTCTCTCCAGGCTTCTTGTTTCATGAACTTGCTCCCCCAAGGGCATTTTCCTTCTTCATCTCCAAAATTCTCTGACTGTGTGAGCTCTGTCTGTTCCCTTGGCTCTGTCGGTTCTGGTGGCTCTAAAGCTTTTTCCAAAATGTTCCCTCTTAAAGGGCTCCAGTAAGCAACCCCACTGTGAATGGGTGGAGACACATCTCCATGGAAACCATCTAATCAAAGGTTACCACCCACAATTAGGTGTGTCACATCTCCGTGAAAATAATAAAAAAAGATACCACCCAGCAATATTGAATAAGGATTACAGGATATGGTTTTTATGGAGTACACAATAGATTGCAACTGGCACATGGTCTATTCAACTACTTCATAATCTGCAATGAAATTTTATAAAACATCAGAGAATTTCAAAACTTGTTTTTGGTACCATTAATTCTCTTCAAAATGTTTCTACATAGAGTCCTCTTGGAAAAGTGAGCTGAAAATGGTGTCTTTTTTTTCGTGTCCAAGAAACTGCTTCCATTTCTTCATCTTCCCAGTGGGTAGTGGGAAATGAGCATTGGAACGATTTCTGGGATTTTTATTGTGGACCAAGGCAGTGTCGTCTGGCAGAGACCATCGCCTGGTGGTGGCACAGGCCATGACTGATTCATGAGAAGAAGTTTCTTCCTCCTGAATCAGATGGTTGACAAGGAAGGGCCTGTGTCCTGACTGGTTAAAGAGAAACTTTGTCCTCTGTTATTGCTAAAGGCTTTTTAATTTAAAAAAATACTTAAAAAGATGCCAAAGCCTTTAAGAACAGTTCAGTTCTCTTAGTGAGAACTTAGTGGGTATTCTTACTTTTCTGTAAACCTTGTTCTTGGGTTATCCTCTGTTTTGATTTGCTAAAGCTGCCAGAGTGCAATATATCAGAAATGGAATGGCTTTTAAAAAGGGAATTTATTGTGTTACAAATTTACAGTTCTAAGGCCAGAAAAATGGCCAAACTAAGGCATCCAGGAAAAGATTTCTTGACTCAAGAAAGGCCAATGGGTCCAGAATACCTGTGTCTGCTGGGAAGGCATGTGGCTGGCATCTGCTGGTCCTTGTTCCCAGTTCCATTGCTTCCAGCTTCTGATGACAGTGTTTCCTCTCAAAGCATCTGTAGGCCTTTACTTAGCTCCTGCAGGACACAACGTTGGGTTCTGGCTTGCTTAGCAATGTTTCCCCTTTTAAAGGACCCCAGTAAACTAATTCAAGACTTGCCTTGAATGGGTGGAGTCATATCTCCATCTAATCAAAAGGCCACACCCACTTGTGGGTGCTTCTACCTAAACAATAGGGTTGGCCCCACAAAATTGTATCAGGATTAAAACTTGGCTCTTCTGTGGGGGATAATAGTTTCAAACCAGAACATCTTGGAAGGAAGGATTTTATTTTACCCTTCTGTTATCTGAGGATCTGAAGCCTGGAGGTTTAAGTAATCAGTACGTAGTTTTATTTTAATCCTTGGACTTTGATCTCCCGTTGTCTTTTTTGTGAGGCCAGTAAAGTTGGGTTTAATTGCTGGCTGCTGAGTTGGTGATTGATCTAATTAAAATCTTTTCTTGCAGCATCCAAAAGGCTATGAGAATTGTACAAACAGATTCAGACTCCAGAAGCAAATCTCAGCCCAGGAGAAGAGCAAGCCCGCAGTGAGTCCTGTGGGTGCCGCGGGGATGGGTGTCAGCGCCGCGGGAGGTGCCTCTGAGCCACATGCCCCCCTCTCCGCAGTCGCGGGGAGCCAGGGCTCACTGTAGGTCTTAGATTTCTCCAGATGAAAGGCCCAGGTTAGTCTAAGTTTTAAAATCAGGTTGGATTGTGAAAGTGATTCATTTGTTGGTTCTTTCAGCCACTCTTTGTCGGCATTCCTGCTGGGCGCTGGTCCGGGTTAGACTCAGGCTCACGGCATCCCGACGTACCCCCCTTCATGAGCATGTGTTCTAGGAGGGAGGAGGCTGGACAGACAGACAGACGGCAGCAGAGACCCATGCCAAGTGATGCCGAGTGCCAGGAAGACACATCCTCTCCCCCAGAGACAGATGGGCAGGCGCTGCTTCAAGCTGGCATGGGGAGAGCGTCCCTCGGAAGGTGGCCTTCAAGGGGAGCTGTGACGAAAGTAGGGGGCAGAGCTGCAGGTCCCAGGGCAGAGGGAGCCCAGGGTTCATAGCATGGGGCCAGGGAAAAGTGAGAGGAGGAGAAAAGGTAGATAGTCGCCCTCAGCCTCTCCTCTCTCCCTCTGCCCCCATTTTACAGATGAGGAAACTGAGGCACGAGGGTGCTAAGTAAAGAATGCCTTACTGACATTGCCATAAAAATCACACATAATTCCACCAGCTGGTAATAACCATTGCTGATTCAGATTTTCTTTCTAGAAATAGATCCTATCATTACTTAGTTATATAGGTAGATAATTAAACACTCTTTGAAATCATAATGAAAATGCAGTTTTGAATGATGCCTTACTTAGTGTGTCATAAATTATTTTCCCATGCCCTTAAGATCTCCCAAACATTTCATTTCTTTTTGCAACTGCAAGGTATTTCATGTATATGAGTATGCTTTACCAATTTTCTCAATGGTCATGTGCATCTATTTTATTGTACTTTTTCATTTTAAAAATTATTATTTGCTAATACATTGCCAAAAGAAGCCTTGCTGGGTCACAGGTTTCGCACGTTTTTGTTAGTATTTCATTGAAACCCCTGAGTGCTAATGATTAGAGACTTGATGACTCTGTGGTGTCGTCCCACATGTCCCCAAGACTTTCAGTGGAACCACAGTCTTGGCACCACTTTAGCTATTAGCAGTGCTGGCGTGGCTCCAGTCACACTGGGGGTAAATCACCTTGTTCTCTTTTCTCTCTCGTGGGACAGCCCCAGGACCCGGAGATGCAGTGCCTGCTGTTGTCGGATGGGAGCGGGTCCACCCATCCAAACCACGTTGTCCTCCTGCCTGCTGAGAGTGGGAGTGGAGTGGCTGCCATCAGCTTCATAGGAGCCTTGAAAATTCCAGTGAGTAAACGGGACCCAGTGTTGCCTGTGCTTGCCATGAAAAACTAACAAAACCCAGCGTTCTGCTGATAATCCATCTTCAAAGAAAGGACTCAGTGCTGCTTGACATGAGCCAGAGGTCACAAGCCAGTCGTCTCTGGAGTGACTATGGCTCAGCAATGTCTCGTATGGCTCATGCTGCGTTTAAAGTTTGGGGGACTAATTGCCGCTATTTAGAACTACAGAAATTTCATATATGAATGTGGCTTCCAGAAGGTTTGGCTACCCTGGACCCGCATCCTCCGTGGCCGTGGGGGGGAACCTGGGCTGTGACTCCCACCCCCTAGTGGGGGTTCCTCCCCATGGCCATGTCCCCGCCAGGCCACCTGCCTCACTCCCCAACCTGCCCGGCCCCCAGAGGCCTGGAGTGAGAGTCCCCAGACAGCACCATCACAGGGTCTGCTCTGTAGCCTGGGAAAGCAGCTTCTTTTCCTTCTCTCCTTAAAGTGCTTTTAGTAGCAGACCATACCCTAGTTGACTTGTGCGGGCGAGCTGGAAAAGGCAGGAGGGACAACAAGTGAGCAGAGAGCCAGGGGAGGGAAGGACAAGCAGCAGCATCTGGACAGAGTGAACCTGTTGGCTGGGTGGCATGGTGCTCAGAGTCCAGAACTGCTCTCCATTTAAACAACATGCCAGTTGGGCCCAGGTGAGGCTCCTCACCTGACTAAAAGCTAGAACCAGGTGTGCACTGCTTAGGTGGGGAGGGTGGGCATTTAGGTGGCCTGCAGGTGAAAGAGGGTCAAGGAGAAGTTCTGTGAACTAGGGAGGGAGGAGAGGAATGCAACCATGAGATTTCTGGTTGCCTTACATTTTCTTTTATTACATTCATGGGCTCCATCAGTGGAGAACAGAGAAGCCATGCAAAGGAGCTTCTGAGTTCTTTAGAGCTATGTTTTTCTAACACGATACACCATGAGGCGGTGTGGGATGAGTGCCAACACTGCCGAGGCAGGTGGGCAGGGTCCGGGCGGTGCTGTCACCTAGGCTTGGAGTCCCTGCTCTGAAAGGTCAGGTGCTGACCCCTGGCGCTGCCACTCAGCTCACGGGAGGGCGGAGAAGACCGGCCTCACCCCGACTCCGCCCTCCCTGGGGCAGGTCCAAGGGCACCCTGACCTGAGGCTGCTCAGTGACTATGTGCAAGCTGGAAAGGTAAATGTGTGACCCAGACCCTTAACGACATGACATGTCTTTCGGGTCCTAAGAAGTTAAAGCACTTGGGGGAGCTTCTGCCTTAGGACAGAAAGGTCCTTCATGCCCAGCAAACACTGGATATGCAGAGAACCAGTGTGACCAGGGGTTGTGGAGGCCAAGGCCTGGTCACACTGGGTGTGCTGTTTTGAAGCTGTATACACCCCAGAAAAGCCATGTTCTTTTAATCCAGTCTTATCAGGACAGACCTCCTGTTGGGTGGGACAGGTTGAGTAGGTTGTTTCCATGGAGATGTGACCCACCCAGTTCAAATTGAGTTTTAATCTTTTTACTACCCCATCTGAAGAGAATAAAAGGTAGGAAACCTAGAGAGAGCCCAGAGTCAACGTAGATGTTTGGAGATACTAATACTAAGCTGAGATATAAAATCCAGAGTTTGCCCTGGAGAAGTTAAGTGAGGACCCACAGATGCTGAGAGAGAGAAGTGCCCCAGAGACCCTAAGAGAAGACCTGCAGGACACAGAGAAAGCCACTGGTCAGAAGCTGAAGGCAGCAAACCAGGAGCAAGGACCAGCAGATGCCAGCCATATATATGCCTTTTTAGCTGGCAGAGGTATTCCAGATGATGGCAGCCTTTCTTCAAAGTCAAGGTATCTTTATCTGGATGCCTTAATTTGGACATTTTCATTACCTTAGAACTGTAAGTTTGTAACTTCTTAAGTCTATTTTATAAAAGCCGATCCATTTCTGGTATATCGCATTCCAGCAGCTTTAGCAAACTGAAACAGATTTTGGTACCAGAGAAGTGGGCTATTGAGGTTTGCAAATACTAAACATATTGGAATGGCTTTTTACATGGATAAGGGAAAGATTCTGGGAGAATTGTGAGGAAGTGAATAAGAATGGTCTGGATTGCTTTGAAATATGGATGCTAAAGGTGCTTCCAATGAGGCTTCCAATGAGGCCTTAGACAGAAATAATGCACAGGTTATTGCAAACTGGAAGAAAGGCAATCCTGTTTTAAAGTGGCAGAGAATTTGACAAAATTGAGTACTGATGTTGGGATGAAAGGAAGGATTTGGAAGTGACTAGCTCAAATATCAAGCTGAGGAAATTTCCAAACTAAATGTGGAAAATGCAGACTGGCTTCTCCTTGGAGCTTATAATAAAATGTGAGAGAAAAGAGATAAGCTGAGAATGGAACTCTTGGATACAAAGAAACCAGAACTTGATGGTTTAGAAAATTCTGGGGTTCTAGAAAGTGAGACTCCAGAGAATAGTGCCCCACATGAGGTTTTAAGCAAACATGGAACCAGTTAGCCATTTTAGCACCAGCCAGGATTGGAGATGGAAGGATCTAGAAGGGATTTGTAGAAAGTCCTATTGTTTAATGGTTGTGATCCCTGTATGCTGTATGGAAAACCAACAAGAGTTGAGAGATCTATATGAATGGAACAACTGCCAGTCTGAACAGAAAAGGACAGAAAATAGACAGATTGAAGGATAAATGACTTCAAATTCAGTACTATTACACTAAGGTCTGGAGCCAAGAAATCTCATCCAGGAGAGTGGATCCACCCATGGACATTGAAAGGGTGAGCTTGTCCCAGAGGCAGAGGGTGGACTTTCTGTTTCAAAGTTTAGGAAGAGTTTTGTGCCTCAGGCCCCAGAGAAGATGGAGCATGTTCTCTTGGGCTTGGGGAGAGCCTAGGTGCTGCCCAGATACTTGCGGAGTGTGGGACTGAGAACAAAGTGGTCTTCCCAATGCTTGGATATGTTGAACCACTCATTACAGTGTTTGAAGAGGGTAGGGCTTCTATGTAAACGTTGGAAAGGGTGGGACTGCCACTCTCTCAAGACCCAAGGATGACAATATCATTCTGTAAATGATTCTCAGACCTTAAAATCTAATGAAGTATGCCCTGCAGGTTTTCTGAATTGTTTGGGACTGTTGACCCTGTTTTCCTTTCAGTTTTCCCCTGTGGAAATGGGAGTGTTTATCCTATGACTGTCCCTCTTTGAAAGCAGACAACCAGTTCTAAGTTTCTCAGGTCCAAATCCAGAAGAGAATTTTGCCTTAGGACATACCACACCTGTAACTGATTTTGATGAGATTTTTTTTTTTTTTTTTTAACTTTGTATTGAATTTGAATTGTTACGGAAACGGTTTAAGGCTTTTGTGATACTGTGATCGAATGAATGTATTATGGAAAGAACATGTCTTTTTGGGGTCCAGAGGGTGGAATGTGCTGGTTTGAAGCTGTTATGTACCCCAGAAAATCCATGTTCTTTTAATCACTCTTGTGGAGAAAGACTTGTTATTGGGTGGGTCCTTTTAACTAGGTTGTTTCCATGGAGATGTGACCCACCCAAATGAAGGTGGGTCTTAGTCCTTTTACTGGAGACTTGTATGAAGAGAATAAAAGGCAGAAAACAGAGAGAGAACACAGAGCTGACACAGATGTTTGGAGATGCTGAGCTAAGAGATGAAATCCAAAATTGCCCTGGAGAAGCTAAGTGAGGACCCACAGATGCTTAGACAGAAAGCCACTGGATCAGAAGCTGAAAGCAGTGAACTGGGAACAAGGACCAGTAGACGCCAGCCACGTGCCTTCCCAGCTGACAGAGGTGTTCCAGATGCCAGAGCCTTTCTTCAAAGTCAAGATATCTTTCCCTGAATGCCTTAATCTGGGCATTTTCACGGCCTTAGAACTGTAAATTTGTAACCTATTAAATCCCCTTTGCAGAAGCTGATCCATTTCTGGCATATTTCATTCCAGCTGCTTCAACAAACTGAAACACCAGGGACTAAGCAGAGACCTCTGGAAGATGCCAGCTTTAAGTGAAAAGTTTTCCTTAAAATTGTCTGCTTAATAATAACTGACAACCTTTCACTGCACTTTACAGTGTAGTTACATGCAATACTTTTGTTAAAAGCAGGGTGTTCTAATTTGCTAGTTGCCAGAATGCAAGATATCAGAAACAGAATGGCTTTTAAAAAGGGAAATTTATTAAGTTTACAGTTCTAAGGCTGTGAGAATGTCTGAGTTGAAGCAAGTCTATAAAAATGTCAAATTAAGGCACCAACAAGAGGTTACCTTCACTCAAGAAAGGCCGATGAAGTTCAGGGTTTCTCTCTCAACTGGGAAAGCACATGGTGAACACGGCAACTTCTACTAGCTTCCTCTCCGGGCCTCTTGCTTAATGAAACTCCCCCAGGGGTGTATTCCTTCTTCATCTCCAAAGGTCTCTGGTGGCATGGACTCTCTGCTTCATGGGTCTGCTGTTCTCAAGCTCTCTCCAAAATGCTTCCTTTTTGAAAGGATTCCAGTAAACTAATCAAGACTCATCTGCAATGGGTGGAATCATATCTCTATCTAATCAAAAGTAAATACCCACAATTGGGCGAGTCACATATCCATGGAGACATTCTAATCAAAAGATTTCAACCTACGTTATTAAATAGGGATAAAGAAAAAGTTCTTCCCACAAGATTGGATCAGGATTAAAACATGACTTTTCGGGGTACATAAATCCTTTCAAACTGGCACACAGGATGACACATAAACTTTAGAAATAAAGGCTTCGAGAGGAGTTGTGTGGGGTTTGGACTTCAGGTCCTGGCTGAGTCCCCAGGCAGTGTGTGTCCCCTGAGCCTCCATTTCCTCGCCTGTGATATGGGCTCAGTACCTGGCGTATCCCTGCTTTATGCTGTTTTGTAGAGTCAAGGAGGATTTCATCCAGGGCTGAGTGGAATGGCAGGTAGATGTGAGTAAGCAGGAATCACAAACGCACCCTCACGCTGATCTATCATTTTTAGAAACATGAACTCACTTCATTTAGAACAGCTCGTGGGAACTGCGTGTCCTGTCTGTCTTGTCCGCTTGTGCACACAGCAGGGGAATGGGGAAGGGGAGGGATTCGGGATTTAGTGTTACTGCGTTTCTCCCTCCAAGGTTCAGGGAAGAAGTGATTGCAATTATTATCCCCCAAAGATGAAACGCTTTAAAGGTGCTGTTTCTGAGACATTTCCAAATACCCAGCCACTCCATGCCTCAATTCCCTTCCCAGCCTCTGCCTTCCTCCTCCTGGTTCTCGGGCCCGACGGCCAGTTCTTGGCAGGTGCAGTAGGGTGCCTGTCCTGTGGAGTGGGCAGAATCACCCACTCACTGTAGAAGAAGAGCCGCGAGCACTCAATAACCAGATGGCGCAGGTACCCAGGGTACCCAACCCCACCTGTTTGCCGCCTCCGTCACTTGGCGGGGCACAGGTCTCCACAAGCTTGGGTGAGCATTGACCAGTCCGTCCTCCTACTTGTTCACTTTCCTCAAGGGCACTGCCCACCCCTTCATTATCCTGCCCTTGTCGCCCGAGACACGGGATGTTTCCATTAGAATGAATCGATTACTGTGTGGCGCGGAGTCCGCATTTGGGACCAGCAGCAGCACTCTCTCCCCCAGGGTGTGATCGAGTTCTCTCTGTGCCTGCTGTTTGCCAAGCTGGTCAGCTACACCTTCCTTTTCTGGCTGCCGCTGTACATCACGAGCGTGGGTGAGTACCTGGCGGGCACGCCCGGGTGAGTGCCCTGCACTGGCTGTGACGCTGGCTTCTGGTGTCAGGAGAACAATAGCCACATATGGTGACACGAGCGCACTTTAACCTCAGACGTGACCGTTAGGACAGAATGGCCAGGAGGGACCAGGCCTGTGAAAGTCTTGCAGCCGAGGTTGAGACCGCTCCAGGCTTTAGCGGTGAGCGCGCTGCGGCCAGGCTCATAGGCGCAGGCTCCCCGAGACTGGGTACCTGCCAGCACCCCTCGTCCCAGCAGGTGAGCCGGGCGCAGGTGAAGCAGCGGGCACCTGATGGACTCACGGTTTGTCTCCTTTCTTCCTTTATTCCTCTGTGATGGCAGGGGGGTGATGCTGGCAGGATCGGGACCCCAGTGGGTGGCATTTGCAGCCTGAGTGGGTGGAGGAGACTCAGGGCATCAGGAAGGCCCGGCTGGTGAGGAAATGCTGGTCTCGCTGCCCCTGTCCTAACTTACAAAGGACCCGGTGGCCAGAACTCTGGACTGGGACAGGCTTTAGCTTTGGTTTCCTCAACTAATTTGAGAAGCTTAGAGGCCTTTCCAGATCTGAAACCCTGAGGTGGGATGGCACTTACTTTACTTCCAGAGCCGGGCGAGGGCCTTCTCCGTAGGCGACTTTTCACCAGTGGCCCCCAGCTCATCTGACTCTGTGGCTGCCACGAGGGCCACCGGCTCCCAAGATGCAGCGGTAATTGGACCCCACAGGAGAAGTCATTGATTTGGGGTCCGAGTGTTCAGCCTTCAGGCTTTCTGGGCTGCTAGCTGCAGTCGACTGCTTCCTTAAAGAGAAATAAATACCCGAGTTGGCTCGTGAGGACTGCTGGTTTAAATCCCACCTGTGAACAAGTCTCCAGGTGGCCCCTGGAGTGCAAGGCCTTGCTCATGGTGACCCCCGGAGACCCTCTCCTCACCGCAAGCCTCTGTCATTGTTTCCACAGATCACCTCGATGCCAAAAAAGCGGGGGAGCTCTCCACCCTGTTCGATGTGGGTGGAATCTTCGGTGAGTTCTTCATGGTGTGCAGTACCCGGACAGATAACTGCACAGTTGTACTGTGGGCATGACCTCCTTGAGCCTTGTGGAGAGGGGAGGTACCCCCAGCTGTCCCTAGGATCTGTGCTCACACCCAACTGTTGCAGTCGCTTCTCTCAGGGAGGGTCTTGTGCCCCCTTGCTGGGCCCTGACACTGAACTTCAACGAGCACTCCTCACCCACAGGAGAATGCCACCTGCAGGGGCTCTCGGGGCTGCCTAAACCCGGCCCCCAGGACGACACATTGCCTCTGTGGGAAGGTGCTTCCCTGGCCCTTCCCCACTGCGCCACCCAAGAGGGCCTGTGGGAAGGCCTCCTGCTGTGGGTACCTGTCACGAGTCCTGGGGCTGTAATTCTCCCTCTCTGTGGGATCAGACCTGGGGGCTCTGTGCACCTGCTGAGACCCGCCCCACCTTGCAGGTGGAGTCCTGGCTGGCGTGGTCTCAGATCGGCTGGAGAAAAGGGCCTCCACCTGTGGCCTGATGCTGCTGCTGGCGGCCCCAACGGTAAGCCCAGCTGCTCCCACTGCCCATTCACACCCACCAAGCCCCGAGACCATCCGGGGAGGCATGTGGTGTGGGGAGGGCTCCTGAGCGCCAGGCTGGGTTCTTCCCTGGGCAGTGTGATGCCGACCCCCAAACCACTCTGGAGCTCCGTAGCCAGGTGCCCCCTGCCCCCACCTTGGCCCTGCATGGCCTCAGAGCCTGGAGACTGTGTGGGAGTCAGGTCTCTGCAGGTGGCACAGGGAGTGGGTCATCTCCCCAAAAACAGTCATGGGCGGCCAAGTCCTCCCCTGCCCCGCCCCTGGCTTCTCTGAGCTGCCCACCCAGGAGAGCAACTGGTCCAGCACCCCTAGCTGGGTTCCTGCTGTGCCTCCACCCCCAGCTCGTGACTGCCCAACCCCTGCCCTCTGCTGCGCCCCCTGCTCCAGCATATTTGGTTCCCAGAATGGCTCCTGCCACCTCCACTCTCCTTGGAATCCTGCTTTCCTCTGGTGTGTTCTGACTTTGGCCTATTCTTTGGCCCCTACCATGTCAGGCCCTCTGACCGATGCCCTTCTGCCCCTGCTGTCGGCCAAAACCCTGAGCTGCCATTGGCCACTCCACGAACCTGGGTCCCTCTCCCACCCCTTCAGCTCTCAGGACCACCCACTCCCTCAGATTTCCCCAGCTCCTTGGTTCCCCTCACCTCCCTTCTATGGAACCCATTTTAGGGACCCCCCCCCAATCTTCCCAAGTCTTTGTCCTCCCTCCACCCCCACTTCACCTTGGTCTGGGCCCGACATCTCTGGAAAGAGCCTCCCCCCCACCCCCCAGGCCCCCTCGGCAAGCATTCCTTCCCGCTGGCCCCAGCCCCCGAGCTCCTGCAGCTTCAGCTCCGTTCACAGCCTGTGGTCTCTGGAGGCCGTCACTGCCTCACCTCCCAGCCTCCCGCACGCTGGGGCCCCCATGCCCTGGCACGCAGCACCTGCTTCCCTCTGGATACACGATACCCTCCTGGACACGCACCTTTGCACCCATCCTGGCTTCACACATGGCACCTACTCTGCAGGACCCTCTCCTTGCCCCCTCTTGCCATGTTCCATCTCAGGACCTCCAAGGCCCCCCGCACCCCAGGATTGGTGGCCAATGACATGGCAGCTTGAGTCCCCGCAATGAAGAGGGGGTTGCAGCATACCAGGGACCC
>PVIY010040925.1:0-21997 GCA_004026745.1 Myrmecophaga tridactyla | reverse complement strand
AGAGTCACCCCCAAGAGAACCTCTTTTGTTGCTCAGATGTGGCCTCTCTCTCCAGCCGACACAACAAGCAAACTCACCACCCTCCCCCTGTCTACGTGGGACATAACTCCCAGGGGTGTGGATCTTCCTGGCAACGTAGGACAGAAATCCTGGAACAAGCTGAGACCCAGCATGAAGAGATTGAGAAAACCTTCTCGACCAAAAGGGGGAAGAGTGAAATGAGACTAAGTGTCAATGGCTGAGAGATTCCAAACAGAGTCGAGAGGTTATCCTGGAGGTTATACTTACACATTAAGTAGATATCACCTTGTTATTCAAGATGTAGTGGAGAGGCTGGAGGGAACTGCCTGAAAATGTGGAGCTGTGTTCCAGTAGCCATGTTTCTTGAAAAGGATTGTATAATGATACAGCTTTCACAATGTGATTGTGTGATTGTGAAAACCTTGTATCTGATGCTCTTTTTATCTACCTTATCAACAGATGAGTAAAACATATGGAATAAAGATGAATAATGGGGGAACAAATGTTAAATTAAATTTATATTGAAATGCTGGTGATCGGTGAGGAGGAGGGGTGGGGTGTATGGTATGTATGAATTTTTTTCTGTTTTCTTTTTATTTCTTTTTCTAAATAGATGCAAATGTTCCAAGAAATGATCATGATGATGAATATGCAACCATGTGATGATATTGTGAATTAATGATTATATACGTAGAACGGAATGATCAAAAGTTACAAGTGTTAAAAAAAAAGATATTTGCATAGTGCTGAAGTTTCTCCCATCGATTGCTTATTAGTAAAAGGGAAAACACTTTAATAAAGTAGAGAAGTTGGGCCACACAGTGACACAATGCATGTCGCCAATGAAGGCAGGTGGGCAGCATGGGTGCCCAGATGAGAGGCCCTGTGAAGATTGCAGCATCCTTCTATCGTATTCTGGCTGGAGTTGCATTATCCAAATTTAAACTAAAATAAGGAACATTCTGTTTTTTTTAAAAAAACCTGTATATTTTTTAAAAAAATGTCAACATCATAAAAGAAACCAGAGCTATCTTCCAGATTAAACGAGATCAAGAGACATGACAACCCAATGCAATTTGTAATCCTACGCTGGATCCCATACTGAAGGAAAAATGAAACCATAATGAACATTACTGGACTGATTGGCAAGATTAGAATGTGAACTGTAGAGTAAATAAAGTATTGTATCTATTTGAAATATCCTGATGGTGCTCTTTGTGCTGGTTTGAAACTGTCATGTACCCCAGAAAAGCAGCTCTGGTGTGGGTGGGACCTTTTGACCAGGTTGTTTCCATGGAGATGTACCCCACCCAATTCAAGGTGAGTCTTAATCTTTTCCTGGAGTCCTTTAAGAGACCTCACAGAGAGAGAGGAAGTGCAGAAAGAATATGCCCCTGGAGAAGCTGTGAGACAAAGAAATGCCCAGGGACATTTGGAGACAGTCACTGAAACTAGAACCAGGAGAGAAGAGCCAGCAGCAACACCATGTGCCTTCCACGTGTGACAGAGGAACCCTGGAGGCCATCGGCCTTTTGTCCAAGAAGGTATCTTCCTCGTGATGCCTTAATTTGGACATTTTCATGACCTTAGAACTGTACATTTGAAACCTAATAAATTCCCTTTGTTAAAGCCAATCCATTTCTGATATATTACATTCTGGCAGCTCTAACAAATTGAAACACTCATTATACTATATTTATATAAGAAAAAGTCCTTATTCTCAAGCAATGCACACTGAAGTTGTTAAGAGTAAAGGGACATGATAAATGCAAAATTTATTAACAAACTGCTCAGAAAAAAATCTATGTGTGTTTGTTATATGCGTGTATGGATATACATTATTCAGTGTGTGATAAGCTGAATAATGCCCCCTATCCATGGTCAGGTTCATGTGTCAGCTTGGCCAGGTGCTGGTGCCCAGTTGTGTTGTCGGGCAAGCGCTGGCCTGTCTGTTACAATGAGGACATTTCATGGACTTAAATCATGACTATGTTGGTGGCATCCACAGCTGAGCTGAGTGTCTTCTGCAATGAGCGACACTTAATCCAATCCCTGGAAGGCTTTTAAGGGGAACTCAGAAGAGACAGTCACTCTTCCTGCTTCAGCCAGCCAGCCTTTCCTGAGTGTTCCCTGAGGACCTTCATTGGAGCTGCCAGCTTGTGGCCTGCTCTGCAGACCTTGGACTCTACATCCCCATGGTTACATGAGATATAAATTATATATATATATATATATATATAAAATATATAAATATAAATTTTATATTTACAGGTATCTCCTGCCAATTCTGTTTCCGTATAGAACCCTAGCTATTACACACCCCTCAAAAAAAATTCACAGTTTAATGCCTGAAACCCGTGATTGTTACCTTATATAGGAAAAGGAACTTTGCAGGTGTGATTAAAGATCTTGAGATGGGGGGTTGTCTTGGATCATCCCAGGGGCCCTAAATATTAACCTGAGGTCCTTAGAAGAGGAAGACAGGAGATCAGAGTGATTAGTAGGAGAGGTGGCAACAGAAGAGGTGGTACTCATGTGAGGCAGGGACACAAGCCAAGGAATGCAGGCAGCCTCCAGGAGCTGGAAAAGGCAGAGAATGGATTCTCTCCTAGAGTACCCAGAAGGAACTCATCTTGCTGGCACCTTAACTTGAGCCCAGTGGAACTGATTTCAAACTTCTGGCATCCAGAATTACTAGAGAATAAATTTGCATTTTTAAATCCCCCATGTATATGGTAGCTTGTTATAGCAGGCAAAGGAAGCTCATACATATGCATATTTGTATCTGTGTGTGTGTGTGTGCGCGCGCGTGTGCAGAGAATGCTCAAATGCATTGAATCAAGATTAAGCTTACAAGACTTTCTTTGTATTGTTCCTGTATATTTCCTGCAAGTGTGGAATTATTTCCAAATAAAATGTTAAAAGAAAGAGTAGCTGTGTCAAGCAACCACATCCAAATGTCTCTCCTGCCCCATAAGTATGGTTGACACTCTGTGCTATAAGCTTGGTAAGACACTGATGTCAGGCAAAGAGGCTGTGTTGATCCCAGGAAAGACCCCATGGGGAGCTGACAGGTGAGAGAGGGCAGGGCGGTATCCATGGTTACCACACCATAGTGGGTCAGGAGCAGTGGGTGAGAAGGGAAGGATCAGGGTGCACTCCTGAGCACTAGGGTTCCCTGGGGGGATGGGCCAGCAAGGCCACCCAGAGCTGCAACGGTGTGAAGGTAGCTGTGGAGGAGATGCGGGGAAGGGCAGCCCAGCAGTATCATTGTCCACACACCTCCTGGGCCAGGACAGCGGAGCAGACAGCTCAGGGAGAGCCTGGTCATCTTTCTCCTACTGAGTGTCCACCTAAGAGAAGGGTCTCCCAGCACCCAGTTGCTCAGGCCAGAAACCTGCCCCCGACATCCAATCAATCCCTCCTCCATCCCTCCCATTTAACTGACATCTTCACTTGGCACTCTCATCTCAAATATAATATGTGCAGAGGTGATCTGTTCGTTTTCCTCCACACCTGCTCTTTCCCAGTTTTCCTTATTAATGTAAATGGCACTGTCATTCCCCTAACTACCCATGCCCCAGATTTGGGGATGATTCTACAGCCTCTGGTTGTTGTTTTGATTTGGTTTGGTTTGGTTTTGGAAAAAATTATTTGCAGTAAATTATACAGAGCTTAAGTGTTACATTTGATAAGTTTTAACAAATGCATATACCTGTAGGACCAAGCTTTCAGTCAAGATACAAAATATTTTCCATCACCTTGGAAAGTTCCTTCATCCACCCTCGCTCCCTTTTGGTATATTGTTTGATTTTCAAGTGTTAAACTTGTTTGATTTTCAAGTGTTAAACTGCCTTGCATTCCTGGATAAATTCCACTTAGTCATAATTATCTTCTTACATATTGATAGATTCAATGTGCTAATATTTTGTAAGGACTTTTGTATCTAAATTCATAAGGGATATTGGTCTGTGAATTTCTTACGATGTTTTGTCAATTTCGTATCATGGTTCAGCTAGCGTCATTAAACAAGTCAGAACATGTTCTGTGCTCTCTTATTTTCTGAAAGAGCTTTTGTCAAATTAATACTATTTCTTCCTTCCCTGTTTGATACAGTTCATCAGTGAAACCACCTAAATTTGAATCCTGGTTAAGAATCTGGATGTTTTCTTTGAGAACTTCAAATCTGGAATTTTCTTTGCAGGAAGATGTTTGAATTATGAATACAATCTCTTTAACAGATATAGGAGTATTCAGATTTTCTATTTCTTATTTTTGGTCAGTTATATTTTTTCAAAAAATTTGTCCATTTCATCTAAGTTGTCAAATTTATTGGCACAAATTTATTTGTAGTATCTCTCCATTTATCCTTTTAATGTCTGTAAGATATGCAGTGTTAGTGCCTCTTTCATTTCTGATAGTGCTAGTTTTTATTAACTCTCTTTTTCCTGATCATTCTTGATAGTGGTTTAGAAACTTTATTTATTTTTTTTAAAAACCAACTATTTTTCTAGCTTTTGGAGACAGAAATTTAAATAATTAATTTTAAGCCTTTCTCTTTTTAAAAAAATAAATGTTTAAAGTTATAAATTTACCTTTAAGCACTGTTTTATCTGCATACCACAATTTTTGATGCTTTATGCTTTCATTATCACTCAGCTCAAAACAGGTTTTTAGTTTCCTTCATGATTCTTCTTTGACCTCTGGGTTACTTAGAAGAATTGTGTTGTTCAATATCTAAATACATGGGGATTTTTCTAGGTTCTTTTTTTTTTTGCTTCCTAATTAAATTCTTTATGGTCACAAAACATACTCTTTAAGATTTTAACCTTTTAAAACTGGCCAAGACTTATTTTGTGGTCTAGCAAACGGTGTGTCTTGGTGAACATTCCATATGCGCTTAGAAAGAATACGTATTCTGCAAATCACTCAGGCTCGAATCCTGGTCTGTGGTTTATCAGCTGTGTGAGGTCAGTATTAGCATAACTTCTCTGAACCTCGGTCTCCCCAAGTGTAAAAGGGGAACAACAGCATTACTGATCTAAAAAGGTGAGAAGGAAATAAAAAGCTCTTAGCCCAGGGTGCACCAGGACGGCGGTTTCCACGAGCGCCGCTCTCCATCCCCTCCTGCTCTGCCCTCTTCTCACTGGTACCCCTATCACCCTACTCACTAGTGCTACCATTGCCATTACAGGGCTGAGGGTCACCGACAGCCAGCCCCAGAATGCCACAGTCTTCGGGGAGAAGGTATTGCCTTGCTGACACCTCAATTTTGAATTTCTCCTACCTCAAAACCTTGGGCCAAGAAATTCCCATTGTTTAGGTCCACCCATCCTATGCTATTTGTCATAGCAGCCTGGAAACCAAGAAATACCAGTCTTCTGGCATCCACTTGAGACTGCCGAACAGCTCTCTGAGATTTTATTCTGACTCTTGCAATGAATCATTTTTGGAGTAACTTTTTCCTCTGAGTGATCAAAAGAATTTGGCCTTTTTCTCACTCTGCAGTATTTTCTATATGTCCTGTGGGAACCTCCACCCCCAAATCCCCTCCAGGGCTTGCCCAAGCAGGACGGCAGCACTGCCCTCCTCCCGCTCCATGTCCGCTGGGCTACAGCACTGCATATGCCCCCTTTGGGGTGACCAGCTGCACCTGGGCTGACAGGTACAGCTCCAAGTCCTGTCCTGGAGGCAAGAGAGGTAGAGGCAGCTCTATCTGTCTGGGACGGCATTGTCCCGCCCCACAGCCCGGGTCTCATTCCTGCCTAGCAGATGGAGCATCAGAACACACCAGGTCCCCAGAGGCACTGCCATCCTGCCCTGCTCCTAGCACTTGAATCGTGGGAGAGAATTTGGAGAGGCAGCTAAACAAACCCACAGAATACGCTGCCTTAAAGTTTCTCTTTTATAGAGCCCCTAGGAGCCCCACAGCTGCAGAGGTTATTTATGTTAACCTCCTATTTAGAAATTAAGCTCCGATTTGGAAATTAAGGATGGTAATTTAGCATTAACCCAGATGTCAAGACGTAATGAGACACACTGTGGGGGAAATTGAATTCCATATTGCCAAAGACCCATTTTATTTATAATAACCAGCCACTCACATCATGCCAATATTGATGGATCATATGTTTAAAATTTTGATAGCTCATTCATTTCTATAATTACATTTATTTCAAATTAAATAAGTCTCACGCACCCTTGATATGCAAAGAGACGAAATTAATCTGTGGATCAGAATTGACCTGCCATTCAACTCCTGGGACTGTCCTCTCCGGAAGCCCTTGGAGAGTTGCATTCTGCCATTCCAGAGACCATCTGCATATGAGCCACTTTTAACCTGGAAGGGGTTTCCTCCTTGGGCTTGGTGGGACGTGTCATTGCAGAGGTGACCCGGTCATAGAGAACTTGTTCATCATCAGACTCAGATACAGAGTCGGGGCCGTTTTCCAGCAGAGCCAGTCTTCTCAGAAAACGGCAGAAGTGATCACGGAGGCAGCCACGCGGCGCTGGGGAGAAAGGTGTACAGGGTTGGCATTTATCCTCAGTTATTAAGTGGGCGACATGGAGCAAGATTCATAAAACTGATGGTCAGTCTTGTGTGTCCACTTGGCTAGGGTGTAGCGCCCGGCCTTTCTGTTAGACACGAATATTTCAGAACTTTGACCCTAAGTAAAGAAGCATGCCTATGCTGGTTTGAAAATGTTGGTACCCCAGAAAGACCGTGTTCTTTTCATCTTAATCCAGTCCTGTGGGGTGGACCTATGTAGGGTGGGGTCTTTTGATTAGGTTGTTTCCATGGAGATGTGACCCACCCAATTGTGGATGTGACCTTTGATTCAAGTATTTCCATGAAGAAGTGATCCTGTCCATTCAAGGTGGGTCTTCATTAGCTTTTACTGAGGTCCTTAAAAGAGCCAACACAGAGGGCTGAAAATTGGGGCAGAGGGTAGAAAAATGAAACCAAGACACAGACATTTGGAGACAGAGAAGGAAGCCCCATGGCAGAATCCAGAAGGACCCACAGGAGCTGAGAGAACCGTTTTGAAACCAACCCAGGAGAGAAGGGCCAGCAGATGCCACTATGTGCTTTTACCATGTGACAGAGGAATCCAGATACTGCCTTGCCTCCAAGAAGGTATCCTCTTGTTGATGCCTCAATTTGGACATTTTCACAGTCTTAGAATTATAATTGTACTTTAATAAATCCCTTTTGTAAAAGCCACTCCATTTCTGGTATATTGCATACCGGCAGCTTTAGCAAGCTGAAAGAGCATGTGGGTGTGCCTGGTCCAATGAGGTGGAAACACTAGGAGCAAAACTAAGTTTTCCCAGAGGAAGAAGTTCTGCTTCAAGACGTCAGCATCAATGGCTGCAGGAGGTTTCCATTCTCTACAATTGTGTAAGCCAAGTCCTTGAAACAAATCTTCTGTGTCTTCTGGTTCTGTTTCTTGGAGAACCTGGCTTGATAGGATGGATTCCATTGGTGATTTGCTGCCTGCCCACACCCCCTCTACCAGGGCCTGTCTCCCAGCCATGCTGGCTTGGACCAAGCCTTGAGTCATGAACAAGCATGGCCAATGAGGTGGGCATGGAAACCCTAAACTGCTGGGCTGAGTGGGGGATGTCTCAGAGCCCTAGCAGACAGGTGCCCAGGAAATGAGAGAGGGCCAGGTCTACCACAGGACTTTGCTGGAGGTCAGGAAGCACTGGCCATGAATCAAGGCTGGACAGAACACAGAACATCCTGGTCCTGAGAAGGTCAAAGACATGACCACTGCGGGACGTTCATTGCCTAACCCTCTCTTTCCTCCCCCAGACTTGTCTTGCCCAGGAGTGGAGAGGGTGGGTTTTGGCGTTCGGAATCAATGGCATTTTAAACCCACAACAGCTAAGAAATCACTGAATTTGACTCGGTTTACCAAGAAGTGACTGGGGTCCCCTTTCTCAGTCAAACAGAGTGGAGGTCTCAGCATCAGAAATTAAATTGAGATGTGGCAAAATAGAGATATGCTTTTTTTAAGGGGGAAAGCTTAAGAACAGGAATTTATTCATTCGTCATTTTCACATTCTGCCTTCCATCCAAAATCAGAATTCAATTTCACCAAGTTCTCTGCCACTTTATAACAAAGATCACCTTTCTTCCAACTTCCAATGACACATTCATCATTTCCTTCTAAAGCCCTATCAGAAGTACCTTTAACATCCATATTTTTAACCAACATTCTTTTCATGAAGAGTTATATATTCTGTAAACAATACAAACTTTTCCCCCAGAACTCATTCTTTTTTTTTTTTCCACATGGGCAGGCACCAGGAATCAAACCTCACCTGGCAAGGCAGGTGAGAACTCTGCACTAAGCCGTGGCCCGTCCGTTTTTTGTTTTTTGTTTGTTTGTTTCATTTTAAAAAATATTTTCATTGAGAGATAACCACACGTATACAGTCTAATCATATTGTACAATCAAAGTCTCACAATATCATCACATAGTTTGTATTCTTCACTATGCTCATTTTTAGAACATTTGCATCACTCCAGAAATAAGAAGGAAAAAAAGAGTGGAGTGCACGGGTGGTTCAGTGGTAGAAGGCTCGTCTTCCATGCAGGATACCTGGGTTTGATTCCCAGACCATGCACCCACCTCTAAAAAGGAAAAAAAAGAATTCATACATCCCATACCTCTTACCCCTCCATCTCATCGACCCACAGTATTTCAATCTACCCAATTTTTACCCTTTATGTCCTCCTATTATTTATTTATTTTGTATCGTTATATATTTTTACTCATCTGCCCATATCCTGGATAAGAGGAGCATCAGACACAAGTTTTCATCACATGGTCACATTGTAAAAGTTATATAGTTATACAGTCTTCTTCAAAAGATTTGCTTTTGCACACTCGCATCTGGGAGTTTGGAATTTTACCCCTGGAACTTGTGGTTGCTCAGGCCCCCAGGGCATCAAACAGCTGTTGGGAACCACACTTAGCTGGAAAGGACCCCAGAGTTGGCATGGGGCAAAGGGAATCGATCTATTTGGTTTTGCCTCTTCAGAGCAGTTTCAGGGAATTGTTTTCAGCCTAGGCTGCTGTTGACTCTCCCGATCACCTGCTCTCCATTGCTGGGGGTGGGGGGCGGGGGGTTCCTTCCTTCTGATTTAGAGATTGGCAATTACTTGCACTGGGCTCCTGTCACTTGTGCAGCTCCAGAATGGAAAAGAGCAAAGAAAAATCCAAAGCCAGACCCTGGGAGAGCCCCAGTTGCCAATATTTAAATGCAAAAAAAAAAAAAAAACCAACAAAAAAACCCCACAGAAAACAACAAACCCTCGGCATCCCATGCCCTGCAGGGGTAAGGTCCTGCGGAGGAATTGACATCCCCCATTAGCCTCAGTAATCTCTACAGCAATCCAGTGACACCAGAATTATCTTGATCTCACAGATGATGAAAAAGAATCAGCAAGAGCAATCAATCTGTCCAAGGTCATACGGTTAATAAGCAGCAGAATCAGATTAAACCCCATCTCTCAGACCCTCCCCCAGACACTCCAGGCCTCTTTCCACAACTTTTACTCTTGGAGGGAAATTTTCAGACAACTGAACTCTAAAACTCTTGATTGCATTCTGTGGGCTTTGGAAGGAGCTCTGAGCAAAAATGAGCTCAGATAAAGCTTCGGCCCGTAACACGCAAACACGGACTTGTTTTTGCATAGTTTGGCACCACCTGGAACCCAGGTCTCTTTGCTTTCCCTCCCCAGAAGCTCCTGCTCTTGGTACTGTATAAATATTTCAGAGCTCCGAGGCTGTGCAAGGAGGAGGAAAGACAGCCCAGCCCCCTTTATGCGTGAGTCCTTGGACTCCGTGCAGGGAGCACTGGGATTTCTCACCCGGGGCTGCCAGAGAACAGTCTGGGCGGTGATTGATGTGTCCCGTCCCCCGGGACACCTCAGAACTGTCAGCAGAGCCCATCGGATCTGCGCTGGCATACGTACCTGCTAAGGCACTTTGCACTTGTTACTTAGGGATGCCATTTAAAATTCAGTACTCACCGCTGCAGATTCTGGATAAATGCTGCCTACAAATTCAGGATGGAAACAAATGGTAGAATCCTAAGTGTGTACTGCCCACAAGAGTCTGATGCAGAGAGCCCTGGATGGGACCCTGGGGTTCTGATTGTCACCTGCCCCCAGCCACCCCTCTCCCTAATGGGGCTGCCGTTGCAGGCTGCAGACCCGCTGCGGTCTTGAACAGTGGGGAAAGTGGAAGGGGACCGCCAGGTTAGGGGGCTCTGTGGATCAAGTGCAGATCAAGTGGGGAAGGTTTGCCCCCTAAATAGAGGGCTGAGCAGGCAGAGGTCCCCAGCTGGGTCAATAAGGTGGGGCTCTGCTGTAATGTGGAGCTCGTCACATGCCACTCGGCCCTTCCTTATGTGCTTATTTCTAGCACTTTTTTTTTTTTAGTATTTTTATTAACAAAACAAAACAGTATACAAGCACAAACATTCTTAACATATGATCATTCCATACTTTGTGTACAATCAATGACTCATAGCATCACCACACAGCCGTACATTCATCACCATACCACTTCTCAGAACATTTGCATCACTCCAGAAAAAAAAACAAAAAGAAAAAAGAAAAAACTCTTACATACCATACCCCCTACCCCTCCCTCTCACCAACCACCAACATTTCCATCTACCCAATATATTTTAACCTTTGTTCCCCTTATTTTTTTCTATACCCCTTACTGCTCCCTTTCATTGATCAGTAGTATTTCACTCTACTCAATTTATTTTAACATTTGTTCCCCTATTATTTATTTATTTTCAATCCATATTTTTTACTCATCTGTCCATGCTGTAGATAAAAGGAGCATCAGACACAAGGTTTTCACAATCACACAGTCACATTGTAAAAGCAATATCATTATACAATCATCTTCAAGAAACATGGCTACTGGAGCACAGCTCTACGGTTTCAGGCACTTCCCTCTAGCCTCTCTGTTACACCTTAAACTAAAAGTGGATATCTATATAATGCATAAGAATAACCTCCAGGATAACCTCTAGACTCTGAAATCTCTCAGCCCCTGACACTTTATTTTGTCTCATTTCTTTCTTCCCCCTTTTGGTTTTCTTAATCCCTTGATGCTGAATCCCAGCTCATTCTAGGATTTCTGTCCCACGTTGCCAGGGAGGTTTACACCCCTGGGAGTCATGTCCTAGGTAGAGAAGGGGAAGTCAGTGAGTTCACTTGCTGTGTTGGCTGAGAGAGAAATAGGCCACATCTGAGCAACAAAAGAGGTTCTCTGGGGGTGACTCTTAGGCCTAATTTTAAGTAGGCTTGGCCTATCCTTTGCAGGGATATGTTTCATACGAACAAACCCCAAGATTGAGGGCTCGGCCTATTGATTTGGATGTCTCCACTGCTTGTGAGAATATCAGAAATTCTCCACATGGGGAAGTTGAACTTTCCCCCTTCCTCGCTATTCCCCCAAGGGGACTTTGCAAGACAGTACTTTTGAAGTTAGTTTCGTTAGGGTACTTTCAGCTATGAGGAACAGAAAGTCCAACCCCACCCGGCTTAAACCACAAAGAGAACTGCACTGGCGCTTGCAACTGAAAAGGCCCAGTAGTGCAGCTTCAGGCAGGAGCTGGCCCAGGTTCTCACCAATAGCAACCAACAGCCCACTTGTTTCCGTGACCATGTTTTGCCTCTCACTGGGGCAGCTGCCTCCTTGGTTCTCTTTCAGGAACAGGATGGCTGCCATAGCAACTGGAGATGCACACTCTGGTTTGCATCCTGCTCTCTTTCTCCTGCTATTGGACGAAAGCTCTAGGGTGGGCGTGGTGGGTGTTCCACTCAGGTGTCCTAAGGGCCTTTTCATTGAGTCTTCCTGTCTTTGCTTCCTCCTGGGGAGGCTCATAGAAAGAACTGGGAGTACCTGAAAGTGCACATCCTTGCACCCCCAGCTCCTCCAGGGAATCAGCTGCCTTCTGCAGGTGTCTTCTTTGGGATGTTCCCTGAAATCACACCTGGCTTGGTTGGCTTCCTCCCCTTTCCTGTCCAACTTGCCCCATTCTCTCACTGGTCTGCCCTTGGAGCACTTCCTTAATAAGGCCCTTAAATAGGAATCCTTGTTGCAGGGTCTGCTTCTTGCTAGGGTTGCCAGATTTAGCAAACAAACATATAGGATGTCACCCTTTGGGATCCAACAATACTGAAGTTCTGGTAGTTCCCCAAAATGTGCCGTGTTCTCGAAGGCACCGTGGATGTTCCACCCTGCCTCAAGGCCCTTCCCTCATCTGTCCTCTCAATGAACCCCTCGTCCTTCTTCCAGTTTATCTTACATGCTCCGTGACTCCTGCAGACAGTCTTATATATCTCTTCTGTCTTCCCACTATTCCTAGAATGTGGCACCATTATAATGCTCATTACATTGTAATGATTTGCCAACACACTTTTTTCCTCATCAACTCCCCGAGCGTGCTTTTAATCTTGAACCCAGCACAGAGCTTGGTACAGACCGGACATTGAAAACACTGTAGTTGTATAGATGAACAGGCAAATACTGGGTTTCAGTATGACATCCAAGCTTATATTCGATAAATTAAAATAAGAATTTTTTTTTGAATACAGGATGCCCAGTTAAATTTGCATTTCACTTGAAAAACAGGTAACTGTTTTACTATATGCACCACACAACATTTAGAACACATGTATACTAATAAAATATTTGTTGTTTATCTAAAACACAAATCTGACTGGGTGTTCTGTATCCTATCTGACTGTCCAACTTTTGGGAAGCAAATTTAAGGCAGACTTAAGTTGCTTGGACCAACTTAAACCACAATCCTGTCCCTCAACTGGATCAACGAAGCAAAAAAAGATGTGCTTAGAGCCATCACGTCCCACCCCAGGCCTGGGGGTATCTTCAGGTCCACCCAGACTTCAGGGTTGGCTCTCCACAGTCGGAGCGGGTGGTGCGTATATTGGGGGATCTTATTAAATATAACTAACTACCTCCTGTAAGAATCAGTAGGTGCGATTAGTGGCCGTATTTGCAGGCTTACCAGGGCTAATTTCAAGCAGTCCTCCTTATATCACGTTTACATTTCACAGAGCCCCCTACCTGGCTTGGTGAAATACAGGGACTTCCTAGATAAATACAGAACCTGGACAAATCACCTCTTCCAGGGAACTCTGCACAGCTCTCAGCATGCAGCCTTCACGTACCCCCTGACTCTAGTAGCTGGCTGTGTATTTACAGTGTTAACACAAATACTTAGCACAAAGCTCCATATTTGCTTGGCTGTTAGTACCCGAGTAATGTGAAATTCCTCAACTTAGCCTCAGAGCTGCATAATCCATAAACAGAGTGCCTGCTTTTTAAAGGTAGCCAAAGAAATGTCCCCACTAAGCCACTTTAGAGGCGGCTGCTATTATTTACAGAGCCATCTACTATCAGTTGTTTTCACACGTCCATGACCCTCTGCATGGCTTTTTAAATAAGTGTCATTATTTTAAGTGTTTAGGAGGGATCGTCCACCAAAGTCTCTGGTTATCTTTTGAAAAGCTTTTCCTTTCAAGTTGACTGTTTGCTCCAAACAATCAAAGCATTAAAAGGTTTTCCTTGGCTAGGACTGGCAGTCTCTTCCCAGCAAAGCCTGATGGGCTACCCATCGTGCATTCCCAGGCACCAAAAGAGCAGCTTGGCAGAATTAGATGGGGGAGTGGGTGGCGTGAGCTGATACTGTCGCGGCAATACAATATAGCCTTATAAGTGTTCATTATGAAAACTATCCCCAATTTCTTATTTTAGTTAGTTTCACTGCATTAAAATCATTTTTTATCTTTTACCAAAATTATATGTGCATATAGTTATTAAATCAAAAGGCATATACAGAAGTCCCCTCGCCCACTCCTCTCCTTCTAAGAGACAACCACTTTTGATTCTTGATTCTTTTAGTTGTTTCTGTGCCCACCCAGCTCTCTGTCTTTCCTGCTTGCCTGCCAGCCTGTCCTTGGACTTACAGACTTGCTGAACTGGCCCCCACAGTTGCATAAGCCAAATCCTTAAAATAACCTCCTTAATAGAGATATATATCCTACCGGTTCTGCTTCTCTACTAACGCACCCACAAAGGCTAGGCCTTCCCCGGGGAGACAGTTATTCTGATGACTCCATGAAATGGCTTGATCGCAAAAGGACCTCACTTGGGGGTGTGCCTCAGCCACGGCCCGGGGCAGTGGTCTGGTCCCACCACCATCAGCGTCACCTGGTGTCCTACAGGGCTCTCCAGCGAAACAGAACCTACTATGTATAGATACATACGTATTAAGAGATTTATGATAGGAAATTTGTTCATGCACATGTGCAGAAAGGCAAGTCGAATTCTGTAGGGCAGGTCACAGTTTGCAAGCTCTGATAAAAGAGGTATTACATTCCCCAGAAGAAGAGGGCTGGCTGAAGCACAGATAAAAATTCTTCTGACAGCTGAAATTCTCAGTTCTTCCTTTAAGGCCTCCCATTGACTGGACGAGGAGACTCCTCTCATTGTTGAAGGCAATCTCCTCTGATGATTGTAGATGCAATCAATCAGCTGTAGATGCAACCAACAGACTAATGGTTTAAATCCACCTACAAAATGCCCTCACAGTAACAGTCAGACCAATGGTTCCTCGGCCAAACATCTGGACACTGCGACCTAGCCAAGTTGATACATGAAATTATTCATCACATTTGGGTACTTGCTAGAAATGCCGATTTTCAGCCTATCTCCTAAAACCCTGTGCTTCTGATGCAAATTTGAGAACTACTAAAGAACCTGAACCACTTACCCTCCCACTGACTGGGCTCACATCGGGTGAGCTAGCTGGACTGGCCAGGCCAGATGCACTCTTGGGCCCTCCTTCCCAGTCCAGACCCCACAGCCTTGCCCTTACGGGCACAAAATAGTAAATGGAACTTAAGTTTTGGCATTCAAAGCTGCCCCCACGTCTTCCTGTGTGACCAGGGACAACAAAGGCCACCCAAGGATCCAGGAATAAAGCCCTGGTTCCTTCTACCCAGCAGCCTTTACAGCACTGTCTCTCTGCCTGAGGGACCCCACTCCAGGCCCCTCAGCTTTCCTTCTCAAACCAAACGCTGCCTCCTCAGGCTATTCATGAATTCTCACAGCTTCCCACGCATCATTATAACTTGCATCACCCATGGCTTGGAACTGCATATTCATTCATTTGATTATTTCATTAACAGCGATCTTCCCTGCAACTCTAACCAGAGTTGGAAACTCTTTGCCCTCCCCATCCACCTAGCACCCTCCAGACACTTGATAAAGGTCTTTTCCATGAACCCACGCCTCTGGGCATGGGTTTAGTTTCTCAGAACATCTCCGAGGTCTAGTTTCTCAGAAGGGAAATGGAGTTACCGACACCCCCTCGCAGAGCAGTTCTGGGATCAGGCAGTGGGTAGGGGTAGGCAGTCCTGGCCCAGAGCATTGCCTGTGGTGGGTCCAATGGCTGCCCACAGCTGACCATCAGATTAGAGGGGCCCCCTCCTGCCTGCCTCTCAGCTCCCCCAGTTGTCCGCTCTCCATCTATCTCCACCACGCAAGACCAGTCCTGGGATCACTTTTTTACGCCCACAGCTGGGTACGGGGCTGCACTGGGGGAGCTTTCCCTGTCTGATGGGGTGCAGGAGCTCCTGAGACAAGAGCCCCTACAGGGGACTTGCTAAGGAAGGGCTCCCAGGGCAAACCAACGAGGAAGCCCACAGAGAAGGAAGGGCAGGGGACCACGCTCAGCTCAAGCCTGGTCCCACAGGGGATCTGACTTTGCAGAGATTCTGGGGTATAAGCTGCCTCAGACAGGGGTGTGGGGTGCGGGAGGGAGGTGTCTCTTGAAAGCTACAAAGGAAGGTGCTGTTTCTGGCATTTCTACCAATGTGGCAGAATCAAGAAGACAAGGCAGTCCTAGGAGCCCCCACAGCCTCCCATGGGGACACCTGCCACCTTGTCTGGCCTCTGAGGCCCGTGCCACCTTCTGGTGCTCCCGGCAGAGATGCCTGGCCTTCCCGGTGCAGCTGGGGGAGTGATGGTGGCCTCTTTGGTTCCAGGGGTCTTGGCGAAAGCTCCTCCAAGTAAGAGAGTGGAAAAGGCCAGACGGACAACCCGGACTTGGCCAATTAATGCGAGCAGCAGGAAAATCCTAAATTGGTTCTGTAACAAACAATCTCTGTTCCCAGGTCCAAGGGAAGGCAGGGGGGAAAAAAAACTTCATCCCACGTGAAGGAAAATTGAAGTGTGCCCAAAAGTTCATCAATACTTTTTTGTCTCCCTTCCCCGGTTCCTGTCCAAAGTTGTTAGAACCAGCCTCTCCCCTTACACCCTGTAATTTGATCCTTCACAATAATCATCATAAATATTCATGGTTTTGTCTTAACATTAGGATAACATCTGCTTCCAAACATCTGCAATCTGTTTTCAATGCTTCAGTAAAATGTAAATTAGCTATACCTAATACAATAAAGCACTAATGGGGATAATGATAATGAAAGAAAAATTAGGGCGAGAGGCCAGCTCCAGTCAGTTTTCTGAAGTTCTCCAGAACTTTGCTTGCCGCCCTTGCAGACTTTTCCCCAAATGAATGGGGCTTTGAAAAGCCTCTGGGTTGGCTACCAAAGCCAGCCTGGGTTCATAGGCGAGGGCCCCACCCCTGTGTCTCTCCCTCCTCCAGAGGCTGCTCATCGAACCTTCTAGAAGACAAGTCTGCCAGGTAGGTCTCCTGCAGGGGACACTCTGCCACCTCCATTTCTGGTGAACCAGGCACTGGTGCTGTGGCTCCTGTCACCTCCCCCCAACCTTCTCCCCACTTCCCCACAGGTTCGAGGAAAATGGGCTGCTTGCGTATAAGCAGCAAGAGCTGAGATTCTCAGAGGGTGACACGGAGGGAGAGAGTGACCACCAGGGCCTAGACAGACCTGGACCGTGGGTGTGGTGGGACCCCCCTCAGGGGCTTCCCTGGGTGTTCAGGGCACTGGATGTCCCTTATCCCTCATCGTGAAAGCACCCACCTGCCAAGGGCTCTATCCACCTGGCTAGTGGTCCAAGTACCACGTGGGCTGCCCAGAAGACTCTCAGCAGTCTTGGAAGAGAGGACCTTCTGGAGAAGTTGGAAGTCCTGCAAGAAAATGAGACAGACCTGGGGCAAGCAGGAGCTGCCCACACGAGTCTCTGCAGAATGAGAACAAGGCTGCCCTGCTTCAAGGGACATCTGTTTTAGTGGGTTACGCTGTGTGCTGGCTTGAATCTGTGGTAGACCCCAGAAAAGCCATGTCCTTTAATCCTCATTCAATATTGCTGGCTGGGAGCATTTTGATTGTTCCCATGGAGATGTGACCCACCCAATTGTGGGTGGTAACATTTGGTCAGATAGCTTCATGGAGTTGTGACTCCACCCATTAATCCTTTAAAAGAGGAAGCATTTTGGAGAAAGCTTCAAAATGATATAGCCACAAGAAACAGAGTCTACCAACCAGTGACCTTTGGAGGTGAAGAAGGAGAAAGCCCGTGGGGGAGCTTCATGAAACAAGAAGCTGGGAGAGAAAGCCAGCAGATGATGCCATGTTCATCACATGTTCCCAATTGAGAGAAAAACACTAAATGTCATCGCCCTTCTTGAACCAAGGTATCTTTTCCTGGATGCCTTAGATTGGACATTTATATAGACTTGTTTAATTGGGACATTTTCTCAGCCTTAGAACTGTTAACTTGTAACTTATTAAATGCCCCCTTTTAAAAGCCATTCCATCCCAGTGCCTGCTGATGGGGAAAAAGAAAAGCCATAGTTCCATTTCTGGTATATTGCATTCCGGCAGCTAGCAAACTAAAACATTCTGCCACTGGGCCTTGGACAAGGGAAGCACAGGTAGCTTCCCCTTCTGACCAGGGTTGGTTACCCTGGGCAGGATCCCATGTAAAGGTGGGGTGTGGGCACGGGGCAACGGGTGCTGGTTCTGGGGTCATATCAGTAGGATCCTGCTTATGTTCTCCAGATTGGCAATTCTATAAATCAAAATTCTTTTGACATGAGGGAGTTCTGTTAGGAGTCCGGCAGGACGACTGCTTCATGGGAGTCCTTGGCTCCGCCCAGTTCTGCCCACGGGAAAAAGGTCCTTTTCCCTAATTGGTGCAGCCCCTACTGGGACTAGGGAAGATGGTGCCCTAGTAAGCTTGTGTAGCCAGAGGCTCTCTCCTACAGCTTCAGGACCTGCCTGGGAGGTCTTCTCCTACAGCTTCAGGACCTGCCTGGAAGGTGGTCAGCGTCCCCCACACCCACTGCTCCTCTGGCATCCTTACTGTATGCTTTTGACAAAAATGGTACCACCTTAGAGCTCTTGAGCAGTGCACAACCTGAGTGTCTGTACTTGGTGAACAGTTCACTACCACCACCAAGGGCTGAGGATGGAGCAAGAGCTCTCTTTGACTTAACCTTACATTCGCAGGAGAAGTGGGAGTTTCTCCAGCAGATCAGAGGGGTTTTGAGAGGACATTGGTCTTAGAGATGAAACTTTGTATTTAACTTGTTTCAGGTATTTGTTTGAAGAACATTCTGGAATGGAAGGTGCTCACCATTCTTCTACCCTAATCCACTATCAGCTGTACCAGCTGCAACATCCTCCCCAGCCCCCACCCCTTCTCACCCTCTCAGCCCTGCCCCCTGCCCCACTCCCCACAGAGACCAGAACTCAGGCTCGAGCATCAGAGCGCAGTCTCCAGTCCTGGGTGGCCACTGAGGTGCAGGACGGACATACTGCAAGGCACAAGGAGGGTGCAATGGAACATGCCAGATTATTAGCCCCTCTGGAAAAGCAGGAAGGCACAGACTCAAGAAAGGAAGAGGCACAAAGAGAGGGAATGCAGGAAGTGACAGAGTGAAGTTGAGAGAAGTTGAGGGGCTGGGAAAGGGGGTTTCTGAGGACAGCCACCCCCACTTCCTAGAGTTCCAGGATGGTGATAGAGGCATGTACACTAACCTCAAAGACAAAATTTCTTAGTTCAGAGCAGCTTTGGCGTATCATCCAGATGTAGCATTGCTTGCAGCTTCCTTTGGGTCCAGTGAGCATCTGCTTTGGGGAAAGGTACAAAGTAGCATCTGGAAGAGATGGAGGAGGGTGGGGTCCCTGCAGCAGCTGCCCACGCTTCATGATCTATGGGACAGAGAAGGAGCCCTCCCCATGGATGAATACTCAGCTGGAGGAAAAGCCAGGCCTTTGTCTTCTCTTCACCTCCCCTACAGGTAGCTGGAGATCCCACCTGTGGGGCAAGAAGAAAGGGTTCTCTCCACCGTGCAAGCTCAACCCAAGCTCAACAGACGGCAATGGAGGAGACACCCAGGCCTGCAAATACTGACCCCAGCATGGGTGAAGGACCCAAAGTGACATCTGGGAAACAGCAGTGCCTGTTGTTGTTGGATTGTTTGGGAACGGCTTGTGGCACTGGAGCTACAGCTTCCAAGGGCTAGCAGGAAATGCCCGCTTCTTTCCTTCCCTGCTGACCTGTTACCTTGCTCTCTCGCTGTCCAAGGTGGGTTTCCTCCCTGCTGTCCTTAGGGACAGGCTCCCAGTAGACACACCCAAGCTGCAGGTCCCAGCCCAGCCCTGTGGGGGCCTAGGAGAGATGCCCCACTCTTTCCATTATTGGGGGACCCATGGGATGGGGATGGGCTAAGAAGCCCCACCCCAAGGGACCTACCTTTGGTTCCAGACCAATACGATATCGCCCCATTGGCCTGGCAAAGTGACCTGTGCATGTGAGTACCCTTTTTACAGCCTGACTGCTGTCTGAGAACTAGCCTGCCCCATAAATACTTTGTGAGATTTTACAGGGAAGCCTTGGGGCTGCAGGGAATCAGCAATACTGGGCCTTAGACTCCGTCTCACCAAGGGCTGTCTCGGTGATATTACTTGCTTAAGCCAACTTTCTGTGCCTTTGTAATATGGAGATTTACAAAAAAGCCTGTTCTATTATATAAGATGCTACAAAGGTTCCATGCACTAGGGTAACTTCCCAAAAAAACTAAAATTTCAAGATGGGTCCCCGGATGAGGTAAGTCCTGAAACCTAGCCCAGCCTCAGCTAGCTGCATCCCCCTATCCCATATTATCGACAGCCCCTTCCAACATGAAAAAATTAGAAAAGGCATAGCCTAAATATCCCTAAAGAATGGGAGAAAGATCAAAGGTGATGGTGGAGTTATACAGAGAAGGTAGGGTTTAACAAATGTGTATGATTGTTGAATCACTGTATTGATATTTCCTTTAGTCTCCAATATCTTACAGCAGCTAAAAGAAAAAAACTAAAATTGTGGAATTGTAACCCATACCAAACTCTGAAATCTGCTCTACAACTAATTGTCGCAATGTACTTTGAAATTTATTGTTTCTTTGTATATATGTTATTGATATTGTTCTAGTTTGGTAACTGCTGGAATGCAGTATACCAGAAACAGAATGGCTTTTAAAAAGAGGAATTTAACAAGTTGCTAGTTTACAGTTCTAAGGTCGTGGAAATGTGCAAATTAAAGCAAGTCTGTGAAAATGTCCAAATTAAGGCACCAACAAGAGGTTACCTTCACTCAAGAAAGGCCAATGAAGTTCAGGGTTTCTCTCGCAACTAGAAAGGCACGTGGGGAACATGGCAGCATCTGCTAGCTTTCTCCCCAGACTTCTTGTTTCATGAAGCTCCCCTAAGGGAATTTTCTTTCTTCATCTCTAACAGCCTCTGGTTATGCGAGTTCCTTCCAAAATGTTCCCTCTTAAAGGGCTCCTGTAAGCAACTCCACTTTGAATGGGTGGAGATGCATCTCCATGGAAACCATCCAATCAAAAGTTACCACTGGGGTGCACGGGTGGTTCAGTGATAGAATGCTCACCTTTCATGCGGGAGACCCGGGTTCGATTCCCAGACCACGCCCCCCCCCCCCCAAAAAAAGTTATCATTCACAATTGGGTTGGTCACATCTCCATGGGAACAATCAAAAAGCTCCCAACCAGCAATATTGAATGAGAACTAAAGAACATGGCTTTTCTGGGATTCACCATAGATTCAAACTGGCACAGCTATTTTTCACAAAAAAGAAAAAAAATTCGATTGTGATGATAAATGCACAGCTATATGAAGACGTGGACCATTGATTGTATACTTTGGATGATTACATGGTATGTGAATATATATATCAATGAAAAAATAAATAATTAAAAAAAAAGACTGTTAAGCCCATCTGGCAGCTCTGCGAATTGCAGAATATCCCAGAAGACCAAGGAGGACCCAGAGACCCCAATTGTCCCAGCGCTGCCAGCTCTCTTGGAGGTAGGGGGTTAGACTCAACCTCCAACTCTGCTCCCACAGCCCTCTCAAGGTTGCCCAGCCCAGCCTAGCTAAGAGCTTGGAGAGGCTGGCCTAAGGCTCTGGGGGTTCGGGGGGCTAAGGTGGGGGCCCTGGGGAGGGGTACTTGTGGGTTGAGGTGGGCCTCTGGGGGCCTCTGGTAGAGGCTGAGGTCAAGCTAAACCAACACGGGTACCGAGCCTTTACTTCGGCAACAACAGCTGAGTGACGAGGGGCAGAATACTGAACCTCTCTGGGCCTCCCTGTCCTCGCAGGGAGGCTGTGTGCCCATCCTCTGAGTTAGGGCCTGTCAGGGTGCCCGCACAGCTCCCGGAACATTCTGGAAACTCCACTGGGAGGTGCTCACCTCACCTCCAGCTCTGCTCAACACTCCCCAAAGCAGGAAACCAAGTTTAAGACAAGTGGCCCTTTCCCTCAATTTCAGTGATTCTTTTTTTTTTTTTTCAATTTGCATATGGGCAGGAGGCACCAGGGATCGAATTCCAGACCTCCAGCATGGCAGGTCGGAGCTCTGCCTGCTGAGCCACAGCAGCCGCCCAATTTCAGTGATTCTTGGTAAAGTTAAATAAG
>PVIY010040924.1:0-22011 GCA_004026745.1 Myrmecophaga tridactyla | reverse complement strand
GTGAGCTATTCTGTATTGTTTCTGGTTATCTAGTAGTTGTTCTGGAGGACGAACTAAAACGCGCACCTTGCTAAGCCGCCATCTTGGCCCCCTCCCCTGTTGATTCTTTGTACAAGATTAAACCTTTGAAAGAGTTCATGTGAGAACTTATTTATAATTGTAGAGTTAATCAATAGGATACATGACATTATATATCCCCTTTCATAGTAACCTTCTATATGGCAATGTTACTTATAACCCCACTAATAGCTACCATTAATTCTATCTGTTCCCTTACATTTATATTCAGCCGCATTGAGTAATCTTTCCCGTTTCTAGCTTCTGTGTGTTCTAGGTCCCCCTATATTCTAAAGAATAAATCTTTGAGATGACCTTTACCAGAGTCATAATAGCAAAATCATGCAGTATCTATCCTTTTGTGTCTGACATATTTCACTGAACATTATGTCCATGGTTCATCCATGTCATATGCTTCAGGACCTCATTTCGTGTTAAGTGCTACATAATATTCCATAGTATGTATATACCACATTTTGTTTATCCACTCATCTGTTGATGGGCACTTGGATTGTTTCCATCTTTTGGCAATTGTGAATACTGGTGCTATGAACATCGATGTGCCATTGTCTGTGTCACTGGTTTCAGCTTTTCTGGTATGTATCGAAGATTGGTATTGCTGGGTCATAGGGCAACTCGATATTTAGTTTTCTGGGGAACTGCCAACTGTCTTTCACAGTGGCTGTAGAGCTCCAGCAGCAGTGAATAAGTGTTCCCATCAGCAGTGAATAAGTGTTCCCATCAGCAGTGAATAAGTGTTCCAATGCGTCCTTTCCAACATTTGTTGTTTTCTATTTATTTAATAGCTGTCATTCTTACAGGTGTGAGGTAATATCTCATTGTAGTCTTGATTTGCATTTCACTTATAGCTATTGAAGATTGGCATCTCGTCATGTGTTTTTTAGCCATTTGTATTTGCTCTTTGGAAAAATGTTTATTCATATCCTTTGTCCGTTTTATTATTGGGTTGTTTGTTCTTTTGTGAATCAGTTGTGTAATTTCTTTATGTACCCAGGATATCAAACCTTTATCTGATATGTGGTTCCCCAAAATTTTCTCCTATTGAGTTGGCTGCCTCTCACCTTTTTGACAAAGTTGTTTGAGGTCCAAAAGCATTTGATTTTAAGGAGTTCCCATTTATCAGTTTTTTTCTTCTGTTGCTTGTGCTTTGGGTATAAAGCTTAAGAAGCTATCTCCTATTACTTCAACTCCTTGAAGATATTTTCCTCTAGGAATTTTATGGTACTGGGTCTTATATTTAGGTCTTGAATTCATTTTGAATTAATTTTGTATAGATGTAAGGTAGGGGTCCTTTTTCATTCTTTTTTTTTAACTTTTTTAATTTTAGTTTTTAAATAACAAAAAACACCAAACAAATGCAAACATTCCCATTTTGATCATTCCGTTCTACATATACAATCAGTAATTCACAACATCATCACATAGTTGCATATTCGTCATCATGATTATTTCTTGGAACATTTGCATCTATTCAGAAAAAGAAATAAAATGGAAATAGAAAAAAAATTTATGCATACCGTACCCCTTACCCCTCCCTTTCATTGATCACTAGCATTTGAAACTAAATTTATTTTAACATTTGTTCCCCCTATTATTTATTTTTATTCCATGTGTTCTGCTCATCTGTTGATAAGGCAGATAGATAAAAGGAGCATCAGACACAAGGTTTTCACAATCACACAGTCACATTGTGAGGGCTATATCATTATACATCATCTTCAGGAAACATGGCTACTGGAACACAGCTCTACATCTTCAGGCAGTTCCCTCCAGCCTCTCCATTACATCTTGAATAACAAGGTGAGATCTACTTAACGCATAAGAATAACCTCCAGGATAACCCCTCGACTCTGTTTGAAATCTCTGTCATTGACACTTTCTTCTCATTTCACTCTTCCCCTTTTTGTGGAGAAGGTTTTCTCAGTCCCTTGATGCTGAGTCTCAGCTCATTCTAAGTTTTCTGTCCCACATTGCCAGGAAGGTCCACACATGACTATGTGAGTCATGTCCCACATCGACGGGGGAGGGTGGTAGGTTTGCTTGTTGTGTTGGCTGGAGAGAGAGGCCACATCTGAGCAACAAAAGAGGTTCTCTTGGGGGTGACTCTTGGGCCTAATTTTAAGTAGGCTTGACCTATCCTTTGTGGGGTTAAGTTTCATATCTTTTTTATCTTTTTCACTCTTTTGGCTAGTGATAACCAATTTTCCCATGTCCACTTATTGGAAAGACTTTTCTCTCACAGTTCAGTGCATTTGGGGGCCTTATTGAAGATCAATTGACCATAGATTTGATGATCTATGTCTGTACTCTCAATTTGATTCCATTGATCAATACTTCTATCTTTGTGCCAGTACCATGCTGTTTGTTTGTCTTTTTTTCTTATTTATTGATTTATTTATCAATCTTAACATACAAACATTCCATACATGGTTTACAGTCAGTGGCTACAACATCATTACATAGTTGTGCATTCATCACCATGATTGTTTTCCAGAACATTTTGCGTAACTCCAGAAACAAAAAAGGAAAAAACTCATACATCCCATACCCCTTACCCTGCCCTCTCATTGATCATTAGTATTTCCATTTACCCAATTTATTTTAACCTTTGTCCCCCTCGTATTTATTTATTCTCCATCCATATTTTTTACTCATCTGTCCATACCCTAGATGAGAGGAGTAGCAGACACAAGGTTTTCACAATCACACAGTCACATTGTAAAAGCCATATCATTATACAGTCATCTTTGAGACTCAGGGCTACTGGATCATAGTTTCAGCAGTTTCAGGTCCTTCCCTCCAGCCCCTCTAATACAACATAATCCAAAAAAGGATATCTATATAATGTGTAAGAATAACCTCCAGGATAATCTCTCATCTCTGAAATCTCTCAGCCACCAAAACTTTGTTTTGTTCCCCTTTCGGTCAAGAAGGCTCTACAGTCCCTTGATGCCAGGTCCCAGCTCATCCCAGGATTTCTGTCCCACATTGCCAGGGAGATTTACAACCCTGGGAGTCATGTCCTGTGTTGGGGTAGGTGGGAAGGGCAGAGAGCTCACCTGCTGAATTAGTTTAGAGAGAGAGACCACATCTGAGCAACAAAACCCCACACCTCTGGGAGGTTACTCTTAGGCCCAATTTTAAGTAGGCCTAGCTTGTCTTTTGCAGGAATAACTTCCACAGAGGTGAACCCCAAGATTGAGAGCTCGACCTATACACTTGGTTGCCTCTCCTGCTTGTGAGAATATCAGAAATTCTCCAAATGGAGAAGTGGAACGCTTCCTCCTTTCTCCCCAGTATCTCAAGGGGACCTTGCAAATACTTCTTTATTCACTGCCCAAATTACTCTGGGATATATTGGAGCATCGTTATCAACCTGGACAAACCAACAAAGTCTCATGTCCTATTCAAGATTCCATGTACTTATGGTGTTCAACTAAACTGATCAAACAAGTTAACTTAGGAAATGCCCTACCCAAAATACAAATTTTGCACCAAATAAATATCTCTCCCCTTGGATTCACACAGAAGTTGAAATTTTAAAATAGTGCCATGCTGTTTTGACCATTGTGGCTTTATAGTAAGCTTAAGAGTCAGAAAGTGCTAGTCCTCCCACTTTGCTCTTTTTTTTTTTTTTTTAGGATATTGTTAGCTATTCGAGGTCTCTTTCCCTTCCAAATAAATTGGATAACCAGTTCAAAGTATATTGTTGGAATTTTGATTGGTATTGCATTACATTTTTAGATCATTTTGGATAGGCTTACATCTTGACATTCAGCCTTCCTATCTGTGAGCTTGGAATATCTTTCCATCTGTTTAGGTCATTTTAAATTTCTTTTAGCAATATTTTATAGTTTTTGGTATAAAAGTCCTTAACATCCCTGGTTAAGCTTATTCCTAGACACTTGATTCTTTTTTTTTTTTTTTTTTTTTTTACATGGGCAGGCACTGGCAATCGAACCCAGGTCCTCTAGCATTGCAGGCAAGCATTCCTGCCTGCTGAGCCACCGTGGCCTGCCCAGACACTTGATTCTTTTGAGTGCTATTTTGAATGGAATTTGTTTCATTAATTACATCCTCAATTAGATCATTACCTGTGTGTAGAAACATTACTGATTTTTATACATTAATCTTGTATCCTGCCACTTTGATGAATTTATTAGCTCAAGTAGCTTTGTTGTAGATTTCTCAGGATTTTCCAAGTATAGGATCTTGTTGTCTGCAAATAATGAAAGTTTTACTTCATCTTTTCCTATTTGGATGCGTTTTATTTCTTTTCTCTGCCTAATTGCTCTTGCTAGGCGGTCTGGTACGAGGGTGAATTTTAGTGGTAACAATGGGCATCCTTGTCTCATTCTTGATCTTAAGGGCAGTGCTTTTAGTCAGTCACTGTTATTTATGATGCTATCTATGAGTTTTTCATATATGCCCTTTATAATATTGAGGAAGTTTCCTTCGATTCCTATCTTTTGAAGTGTTTTTATCAGGAATGGATGCTAAATTTTGTTGAATATTTTTTAGCATCAATTGATATGATTGTGTGATTCTTCCCTTTTGATTTGTTATTGTGCTGTATTGTATTGATTGATTTTCTTATGTTGAACCACCCTTGCATTTCTAGTTAAACTCCACTTGTTTGCAGTGTATAATTCTTTTAATTTGATTTTCTAGTGTTTTGTTGTCAATTTTTGCATCTATGTTCATTAGGGAGATTGGTCTATAGTTGTCTTTTCTTGTAGTGTGTTTATCTGCTTTTGGTATTAGAGTGATGTTAGCTTCATAATATGAGTTTTATGCTATTATCTCTTCTTCTTCAATTTTTTGATGCGTTTGAGCAGGATTTGTGGTAGTTCTTTTTGGAATGTTTGATAAAATTCTCCTGTGAAGCCATCTGGTTCTGGGTTTTACATTCTAGGATTTTTTTTGATGATGGATTGAATCTCTTTACTTATAATTGTCTTGGTGAGATTTTCTATTTCTTCTCGAGTCAGTGTAGGTAAGTACGGGTATTTCTAGGATTTGTCCATTTTGTCTAAGTTGTCTAGTTTGTTGGCTTATAGTTCATTGTATTTGCTTATGATTTTTAGCAGTTCTTCTGTATCCATGATAATGACCCCCCTTTCGTTTCTGATTTTGTTTGTTTGTGTCATCTGTCTGTGTTTTTTGGTCAGCCTTGCTACGGGTCCATTGATTTTATTGATTTTCTCAAAGAACCAACTTTAGGTTTTGTTGATTTTTTCTATTTTTTTTGTTGTTGTTCTGCAGTTCATTTATTTCTGCTTTAATCTTTGATGTTTCTCTTTGTCTGTTTGCTATGGGGTTAGTTTGCTGTTCTTTCTCTGAATTCTCCAGGTGGGCAGTTAAATCCTTTATATTTGCTGCTTTTTTTCTTTTTGGCTTGAAACAATGGGAATTTATTAGCTTATTCGTTTTTTTGTTATATATATATTTATATATTTAATATTTTTATGGATAAGTCTCCTTGTTTTTTAGTGTAGGCATTTAGGGCAATAAATTTCCCTCCCAGCACTCCCTTTGCTGCATTCCATAAGTTATGATATGTTATATTCTCATTATCATTTGTCTCCAGATAATTAACCAGTTTCTCTAGTAATTTCTTCTTTGACCCACTGATTGTTTAAGAGTGTGTTATTTAAATAATCTCCATGTTCTTTGGTGGTTACTGATTTCCAGCTTCACTCCATTGTGATCAGAGAAAGTGCTTTGAATAATTTCAGTGTTTTTAAATGTATAAAAACCTGTTTTGTGTCCCAGCATATGATCTATCCTGGAGAACATTCCATGAGTACTAGAAAAGAATGTATATCCTTGTGTTTTGGGGTGTAATGATCTATATATGTTAGGTCTAATTCATTTATCATGTTGTTTACATTCTTTGTTGATCCTTTTTTTGGTTGTTCTATCTATAGTGGAGGGTGGTGTATTGAAGTCTCCCACTATTACCGTTGAAATATCTGCAGCTCCTTTTGGTTTTGCCAGGGTTTGCCTCATGTACTTTGGAGCTCCTTGATTGGGAGCATAAACATTTATGATTGTTATTTCTTCTTGGTGAATTATCACTTTTATTAATACGTAGTGTCCTTCCTTGTCTCTTTTGACATCTTTACATTTAAAGTCTATTTTATCTGATATTAGTGTAGCCATTTCTGCCTTCTTTGGTTTACAGCTTGTATAGAACATCTTTTTCTATCCTTTCACTTTCAATCGATTTGTATCCTTGGGTCTAAGATGCATTTCTTGTAAACATCATTTAGATGTAATATGTATTTTTAATACATTCTGCCAATCTATATATTTTAATTGGTGAGTTTAGTCTGTTTTTATTCTAGTTTGCTAGCTGCCAGAATGCAATATACCGGAAACAGAATGGCTTCTGAAAAGGGGAATTTAATAAGTTGCTAGTTTACAGTTCTAAGGCTGAGAAGATGTCCCAATTAAAACAAGTCTATAGAAATGTCCAATCTAAGGCATCCAGGGAAAGATATCTTGATTCAAGAAGGCCGATGAAAGTTTCTCTCTCATCTGGAAAGGCACATGGTGAACACAGTCAGGGTTTCTCTCTCATCTGGAAGGGCACATGGTAGATACGGCATCGTCTGCTAGCTTCTTCTCCTGGCTTCCTGTTTCGTGAAGCTCCCTGGGAGGCATTTTTCTTCTTCATCTCCAAAGGTCACTGGCTCGTGGACTCTGCTTCTTAAGGCTATGCCATTCTGCTCTGCTCTCTCTCCTCCCCAAAATGTTTCCTCTTTTAAAGGACTTCAGAAACTAATCAAGACCCACCAATGGATGGAGACATTTCTTCACCTAATCCAGTTTAACAACCACTCTTGATTGGGTTACATCTCCAGGGAGATGATCTAATTACAGATTCAAACATACAGTATTGAATAGGGTTTATTCTGCCATTACGAAATTGGATTTAGATTAAAACATGGCATTTCTAGGGGACATACATCCTTCAAACCAGCACAGTTATTGTTCAAAGTTATTACTGTGAAAGCAGTTCTTGAATCTACCATCTTATTCTTTAGTTTTTATCTGTCAGGTTCCTCTCCTGTCTTTTTTTTTTTTCAGCTGACAGAACTCCCTTTGGTATTTTTGTTGGGCAGATGTTTTGTTGACGAATTCTCTCCATTTTTGTTTGTCTTTGAAGATTTTGATCTCTCCCTCAATTTTGTAGGACAACCTGGCTGGATACAGAATTCTTGGCTGGAAGTCATACTAGTTCAGAATCTTGAATATATCATACCACTGCCTTCTTACCTCCATGGTGCCTGTTGAGTAGTCTGAACTCATATTATGTGGTTTCCCTTGTATGTAGTAGATCACTTTTCCCGTGCTGCTTTCAGGACTTTCCGCTTCTGTTCAATTTGGCAGTCTGATTAGTATGTGTCTTCGAGTAAGTCTTTTTGGATTTATTCTATTTGAGGTTCGTTGGACTTCTTTGATTTGTGTATTTATGTCTTTTATTAGGGTTGGGAATTTTTTTCCATTTTATTTTTAGCTAACCTCTGCAGTCCTTTACTTTTCTCTTCTTCTGGGTCACCAGTGATTCTTATATTTACATGCCTTTTGTGGCCCATCATTTCCCTGAGATCCAGTTCCATTTTTTTTCCATCTTTCCTGCCATTTGTACTTTTGTGCACTCAATTATTTTGTCTTCCTGCTCACTTATTCTTCCTTCTGCTGCTTTGAATCTGCTGTTGGAAGTTTCTAATCTGTTTCTAATTTGCTCTGCAGTATCTTTCATCTCTGTGTGATCTGCTAGTTTTCTGTTTAATCTTTCAAATTCTTCTTTATGTTTTTCTAGTGTTTTCTTGTTATCTTTTATTGCTTTATAGGTATCCTTGAGTTGTGGTTCCATATTCTGTGACCCCACCACTGTTTTCATTTGATCATTACTTGGACTATTTCTGCTGGGATTATCACATACTTTTTGATTTTTCTGATGTGTTCTGGTTATTTGGTTATTTTAATAAGATTGTTTTGCAAGTTGGTTTACTTCACTTATCTAAAGTTGTGTATTAAGTTGGTTTTGCATTGACGCTCCCCCTCTTTTTTTTTTTTTTCTAAATATGTCTGACCATTTAATAAGTTTTGTCCCCATGGAGTTGCACCATTCCTTATATACTGCAATACTAGGTCAATTTGTGGAGTAGATGGAACAAGTCCCTACTCTATCTCCTTACTCCAAAAATCTATTTAATATTTTGTCATTAGATAGATGATGTATCAGATGATAAACTGATGAGAACGGATACTGTACTTGATCTTAGCCAAAAGGCCAAGTAGTGATTGAAAATCTCCTTTTGTGCTTGATTTGTCAGTATTTCCCTTCCAAATCAAGGCCCTGTTATCATGTGTGTGTGTGTGTGGGGGGGGTGCAACTCTAACTGATGGTGAATTAAATGCTAGACAGGGGTGCATGGGTAATATAGTGACAGCCTGCCTGCCTTCCACACTGGAGACCTGGGCTCAATTCCCGGCCCATGCACCCAAAAAATTAAGAAAAAAAACCCAACAAAACACTGCAGCAATAGTAGGCCCTGAAGCTGAGGGGGTGGGGAGAGGCATTAGGAAGTTTGCCTTGCTAGGGACATTACCTTGCTTGCTAGGTAATTAGCGTGACGCTGTTGGCTTTATTTGTTTTTTACTACTTCTCTTGGTATCCCTTGGGGGCTCTACTGCGTGATATGTTCATTGGAACCCTAGTTCTCAAAGTATCATTTTCCATCCTCTTCCATTCTGGTCCATCAGAAGACATCTACCCACCACCCGTAAGTTAGTTGAGCTCCTTCAGTTACAGTTGGGAAAAGTTGGAGTCAGAGAACTAAGGGTCTTGCCAGGAAAACTCTCTGCCTTTCTGGTGTGGAGGAGGCAACTCCACAGTGAACATTCTGCTTAGACTCTCTGACTTGTCTGAAAATGAATATGAATATTTCTGTTTCAACTGACATTAAGTTGTGAGGTCTGCTTAGTTCAGTGTTTTCAGCTTTTTTTTTTTCTTTCATTATCACCTCCCTAAGGAGTCTTTTTAGATGCCAGTGTCGCTGATGGCCATGTCTTATATGGCTAGGAGATTGGTGCGTGAATCAGTCCATTTAAGACCTTGGGCATGTATACACTTTGGAAATCAAAGGGTAATGGGTAGATGAGTTTGTTCTCTAAGATGCTTAAAATGGTTAGTGTTCTTCAGTTTTCTTAATGGCTATCTTAAGGTAAAATCTAAGCTATTGGAATATTGACTCTAAATTTAATATAGTGATTTAAAGCAGAAAGCATTTTAATTCTTATTGCCCTTTTTTTTTTAAATTGAGGTATAATTTACATGTGGTAAAATGCACCCTTTTTAGTATACATGTTTTGTGAGTTCTGACAAGTGCATAAAGCTATGTCAGTATTTATGGATGTAAATCAAGATTTAGAACAGTTTCATCACTCTCCAGAATTCCCACATGCCTTTTTCCTATCAGCCCCTCCCCCCAGGCCCTGGAAATCACTAATTGATGTTCTATTACTATAGTTTTGCTTATTCCAGCATGACATATACATTGAGTCATACAGTAAGTAATGTTTTGAATCTTGCTACTCTCAGTCAGTGTGATGCATTTCAGAGTCAGTAGTGTTTTCCCATGTTTTTGCTGAGTGGTGTTCTGCAAGGAGGCTGGACCGTTTCTCTTATCCGTTCACCAGGTGAAGACATTTGGGTTATTTCCATCATAGCGCTTTTGAAGTGAGTGGTTCATGCGTATGGGAGGTGGAGGAGAGGTTCCCTCTGCTCTTAGGGTCCTTTAGGGACCCCAAATCCTTCCATCTTGTGCTCTACTGGATTATAGTTCTTGTCTTCATCTGTATAATCAAAACTGGGTGTCAGACATGTTGGTCCCCAAAAGGGCAGAAATGCAGGGCAAGTAAGTGAGGCCAAAGTTCCATATATCCCTTGTGTTACCACTTTGTTGGTGAGAACTGAGTCACGTGTCCATCCTATCTGCAGGGAAGCCAAGAAGTGGCTCTTCTAACAGGGAAACTGTGTGTCCAAGGAGGGAAAATAGAGTTTGGTGGAGTTTTGATGTGTGCAATAACTTTTTAGTAAAAGTCCTTTTAAGGAAGGGACAAATGAGAGACATACACATTCATTAATCTGTAGTAATTAAGAACTTCTTCCTGGGCAGTGATTGGAAAGCCTCCTCTCCACTTACTATAGAATAGGGTTCTCCGTTAGACCCTGATTTTTTTTTTTAATTTTTTTAATTTTAACTTTTTTTATTGTATAGTGTAACATATACACAAAGCAAAGAAATAAAGGAGTGATAGTTTTCAAAGTACTCTTCAACAGGAAGTTACAGAATGGATCCCAGAATTTGTCATGGGCTACCATATGATCCTCTCATATTTTTCTTTCTAGCTGCTCTAGAGCAGGCAAGAGGGCTTAAATGTTTTTAATCATCATAATCAACTTTTTTTCTTCTTTCTTTTTTTTTGGTGAAAAATAACATATATACGAAAAAGCTATAAATTTCAAAGCACAGCACCACAATTAGTCGTAGAACATATTTCAGAGTTTGACATGGATTACAATTCCACAATTTTAGGTTTTTACTTCTGGCTGCTCTAAAATACTAAAAGAGATATCAATTTAATGGTTCAACGTTCATATTTATTTGTTAATCCTGTCTTCTCTGTGTAACTTTACCATCACCTTTGATCTTTCCATCCCTCTCTTTAGGGGTGTTCGGGCTATGGCCATTCTAACTTTTTCATGTTGGAAGGGTCTGTCACTAATAATGGGGTACGGAGATGGAACTATCTGATGTTCTGGAGAGGCCGGGCTAGGTTTCAAGACTTGTCTGAACCAGGGACCCATCTGGAGGTTGTAGGATTCTGGAAAGTTACTCTAGTGCATAGAACCCTTGTGGAATCTTATATATTGCCCTAGGTGTTCTTTTGGATTGGCTGGAATGGTTTTGGTTGGGGTTTGGCAACTTATAGTAGGTAGCAGTGTCTGGAGGTTGTAGGTTTCTGAAAAGTTGCCCGAGTGCATGGAACCTTTGTAGAATCTTATATAACACCCTAAGTGTTCTTTAGAATTGGCTAGAACATTCCTGGTTGGGGGTTGGCAGGTTATGATAGGTAGCAAGGTCTAACTGAAGCTTGCATAAGAGCAACCTCCAGAGTAGCCTCTTGACTCTATTTGAACTTTCTCTGCCACAATACTTTATTAATTACACTTCTTTCCCCCCTTTTGGTCAAGATGAAATTGTTGATCCCACGGTGCCAGGTCTGGATTCATCCCTGGAAGCCATCTCCCATGTCACCAGGGAGACTTCCATCATGCTCAGTTCTAGGACTGCTGTGAAGTGCGGTTCCCAGAGCTGAATGGCGTGATTGGAGGCCCATGCACATGCATGGGTCTAGGAGTGCTGTAAACTGATGCTTAGAGCTTGGGGTGGGGTGGGTGTGGGTGAGGCTGTGTGACACTGGGCAGGGGGCATGGGTTATGTGGAGGTTGGTGCCTGCAACCTTTATGTGCTGGCAACAGCCTGCGGGGAGCAGGGAGGGGGAGGGGTGCAGGAGAGGTGGGTTGCGCTGTACTTGGGGTCGGGGTGTGGGGCAGGTACATACACTGGGGGCTGGTGGGGTGGGGGCCCCTGGAGCATGGGGAAAGGGAGTGGGTGACGGAGTTCGGGGTATATGGGATATGGGGTGAGTCGCTGGTCATGGGGCTGTGCTGGTGAGGGTAGTACACCCAAGGAATGCAAGCTGGCTTACTTCCTAAACCCCGGCTCCTGTCCGTGCACTCCTGTGGGCTCCACGCCTCTGCGCGAGGCTCTAGCCTTCTGCCTCTCAGTTCCTCGGTCTCTGCAACTCAGGCTGCCCTGTGTGGTGCAGAAGGCTCTCCCAGGTCATTAGCACTCCCGAATCACCGCCTTAGTTGCCCTCCTGTCCCTTTTCTAACTTTTCTGTAGAGCAGGGCTAATCTCCAGCTACACTATTCGGCCATCTTCCCAGAAGTCCTCCCCACCCCTGATTGTTTTTTATGTTTAAAACTCCCATCTTTTTTTCTTCTTGGCCCCTGACTTTGCCCTTCAGAGCTTTTTCCTTGACCATTCTCCTTCCTGGCCATGTCTGAAGTGCCTTTTGGGTAAGTTATGCCTTCATTGGATTTGCAAAATTTCAGTAGCCTGTTCCTTCAAGCATACTTTTTGGAGCATGAGGAGTGCATTGAGGATTAAATAGTCAAATGTGTTTGTAGGTTAGCCTTTTGATTTCTTTGGTAACAGAATTCCCTCAGAAATTTAGTAGCTTTCTGGTTTAATTGTTTCCATGTACTTGGTAACCATGGCCAGAATTCTTTTGTGGAGCTAGTTCTTAAGCCTGCTTGTTCTGCTTTGTTTTTTGGCTTCCCCTTTGGGCCTTCCCTCTTTACTTTATATTGCCTGTCTTGAAGAGATTGGCAACCATAGGATGGGAAGGTAGTGTCTTTAATCTAATTTTTTTGGCCAGATCATTGTTTTTTTCCTTTTGTTTCGCTGAGTTTTATTATTATTATATTATTATTATTATATTTTTATTTTTATTGACAAATCTTCACACACATACATTCCATACATGGTATGCAATCAGTGGCTCACAGTATCATCACTTAGTTGTGTATTCATCACCATGGTCATTTTTCAGAACATTCACAGCATTCCAGAAAAAGAAATGAAAAGAAAAAAGAAAAAACTCATATATACCATATTGCTTACCCCTCCCTGTCATTGACCACTGGTATTGCAATTTATCCAATTTATTTTACCTCTTATCCTTCCTATTTATTTATTTGTTATTTTAAAAAATATTTTAAGTAACAAATCTTCCCACACATACATTCCATACATCCTGTACAATCAGTGGCTCACAATCTCATCACATAGTTGTGTATTCATCACCATTATCGTTTCTTAGAACGTTTGCATCTCTCCAGAAAATGAAATAAAAAGTAAAAAGAAAAAACTCATACATACCATAAAACTTACCCTCCCTCTCATTGACCACTAGTGTTTCCATCTACCCAATCTGTTTTATCCCTTATCCCTCCTATTTTTTATTCGCTTTTATCCATATTTTTAAACTTATCTGTCCATACCCTGGATAAAAGGAACATCAGACACAGAGTTTTCATAATCACACAGTCACATTGTAAAAGTTATCTCTTTATACAGTTGTCTTCAAGAATCAAGGCTCCTGGAACACAGCTCAGCAGTTTCAGATACTTCCCTCCAGCTACTCCAAAACACCATAAACCAAAAGGGGATATCTGTATACTGTATAAGAATAACCTCTAGGGCAACCTCTTGACTCTGTTTGAAATCTCTCAGCCACTGAAATTTAATTTTGTCTTGTTTCTCTCTTTCCCCTTTTGGTCAAGAAAGCTTTCTTAATCCCTTGATGCCAGATCCCAGCTCATCCCAGGAGTCCTGTCCCATGATACCAGGAGATTTATACCCCTGGGAGCCATGTTCCATGTAGGGGGGAGGGTAGTGAGTTCACCTGTCAAGTTAGTTTAAAGAGAGAGGCTACATCTGAGCAACAAAAGAGGTTTACGGGGGTGTCTCTTAGGCATAATCTTAAATAGGCTTAATCTTTCCTTTGCAGGAATACGTTTCATAGGGGCAAACCCAAGATCGAGGGTTTGGCCTATTGATTTGATTGTCCCCATTGATTGCAAGAATATCAGAAATTCTCCAAATGGAGAGGTTGAATATTTCCTTCTTTCTCCCCAGTTCCCCAAGGAGACTTTGAAAATATTTTATTCACTACCGAAATTACTCTGAGATATCACAGGGCATCACACTAACTTGGACAAACCAAGAAAATCTCATGCCCTATTATTCAAGATTCCATGTACTTATGGTGTTCGACTAAACTGACCATACGAGTTAAATTAGGTAATGGTCTACCCAGAATATAAATTTTGCACCTAATAAACTTCTCTCCCGTTAGTCTCACGCAGAAGTTGAAGTTGTAAGATATGGGCAATATCATGCTTTATACCCTATATTCTGATTTACCTTAGTCCTATCCCCAGCACCTTCATTCAAATCGCTACTAGAAGTCTGATCCCCTTTTCAACTTTTTAAACAGTTCCTGTATGAGATAGTGCTGACTTTCATAGTTTCAGAGCCTCTAATTTTGAGTCTTATGTCACATAAATACCTGAAGTTTCTGGGAACAACCAAGTTATATACAAACAGCTCATTATCTGTTTAGAAATAACAGTTACAACTCCTGAATGTATGTGACTGCTGTAAGAGCTTATAGTCTAGGACCCTGTACAATAGGCCCCAACCTGATAACCCATACTCTTGACTTAAGTTCACTAAGTTTTAATATTATATAGTTAGTCCATATGAGTGAAGCATCATATTTGTCTTTTTGCTGCTGACATTTCATTCAACATTCAGTCCTTAAGGTTCATTCACCTTGTTATATGTCTCACAACTTCATTCCTTATAGCTGCTCCATTATATGTATATACTATAGTTCTCCTTCCATTCCTCAGTTGTTGTGCCCTTAGGCCACCTCCATCCATGTGAATCATGAATCATGAACACTTCCACCATAAACACCAGTGTGCAAATGTCCGTTCATGTCCCCACACTCAGTTCCTCCAGGTATATACTGAGCAATGGGGTCTCAGGATCCTATGGCAGCCCCACCCGTAGCCTCCTGTGGAACCACCACCCTGCCCTCCAAGGGGCTGCACCTTCTTTCAGTTTCCCTACCAACAGTGAATAGGTACTTCTCTTTCTCTGCATTCTCCCTAGCACTTGTTTCTGGCTGAGAAGTTTTAACAGGAGGTTTTTGGGAAGCCTTTGAGCAGTTGGCTTTTTTTCCTGCTATTTGGGATTATCGAAGCTATTAGTCATTGTCTGTACCTGATTTTATACTGAATAGAGAGCGTGAAATCTATGTGGTATGCCTACTGCAATCAATTAATGATGTGCTTTTGAGAAGTGGAGGCAATTTGGTATATGTCATAGCGATTTTATTTCATTGACTTGAATACCCCAGCCACTGTAATCGTATCATTGTCTTACGTGATATACTACTAGGTACTGTGGGGATGTTAACAAGTGGAAAAAATGTGAAACTGAATGGGAATTGACGAAATACAGGGTACATTTTAAACATAAGTTTAAGTCTGGCTCTATCACTTCATCTCTGTGTGACCTCAGACAAGTCCCTGTTTGTACTTCAGTTTTTCTTCTCCCTAAAGTGGGTGTTCTAGTTTGCTAGCTGCCGGAATGCAATATACCAGAATCAGAATGGCTTTTAAAAAGGGGAATTTAGTAAGTTGCTAGTTTATAAGTCTAAGGTCGAGAAAATGTCCCAGTTAAGTCTGTAGATATGTCCAATCTAAGGTATCCAGGGAAAGATACCTTGGTTCAAGAAGGCTGATGAAGTTCAGGGTTTCTCTCTCAAGTGAGAAGGCACATGGCGAACACAGTCAGGGCTTCTCTCTCATCTGGAAGGGCACATGGAGAGCATGGTGTCATCTGCTAGCTTTCTCTCCTGGCTTCCAGTTTCATGCACTTCCCTGGGAGGTGTTTTCCTTCTTCATCTCCAAAGGTTGCTGGCTCATGGACTCTCTGCTTCGTGGTGCTGTAGCATTCTCTGCTCTCTCCGAATCTCTCTCATTCTCCAAGATGTTTCCTCTTTTATAGGACTTCAGACATGAAACAAGACCCACCCAAATGGGTGGAGATGTGTTGTCACCTAATCCAGTTTAACAACCACTCTTAATTAAGTCACATCTCCAGGGAGATGATCTGATTAGTTTCAAACATATGGTATTGAATAGGGATTATTCTGCCTTTATGAAATGGGATTTAGATTAAAACATGACTTTTCTAGGGGACATACATCCTTTCAAACCAGCACAGTGGGGAAAGTAAGCTGCTTCAGTAATTTTCTGCGTAGTGGTTTAGGATATAGTTTACTAACCCGTGGCTTGAGCTCATCTGTGCCTCCTAGTTCTGCTTCCTTCCCTGCCCCCCAGCATGGAATAGAATGGTGTGTATATAGCACTCAGTGCATACTTACTGAATGATGTGTAGAAATAAGTGGAGTGGATAATTCATTTTCTTGTCTTTCTTCCTGTTTTTTCTTTTTCCAGAAAGAAAGAACTCTTAACTACCAAGAAAGACCGGGTGAATCATTGTCTGACAATATGTGAAAACATAGTGGCACAGTCTCTCAGGTAATTGCACTTTGAACTTTCTAGGGAAAACAGGAACTTTATATATTTGAAATCCTAATGAGTTAGAATATTCTTTGTGATCCAGTTACCTTAAAACCTTAAAAGAAATCCATTTACAATAAGGACCCTTTTCCAATATTTCTCCTATATGTGAGGGATATCCAGACACTGTAGTGACTGTTCCTTTTTTATAATCTCATGTAGAACAATTGTAACTGTTATGGTTATTGAGCAGCATGTTTATATTTACTTGGTACTCTTGGTAACTTAATAATTTCAAAATCATCTTTTGTTTATATTTTTACATTCATTATGGTAATTGACCCAGTATGAGACTGTCTAGTTTATGGTATCTTTTATTAGCTTTTCTTGGCAGTTTTCTGCGCTTTTCTGCCTGTTTTGGAGTGCCTGTGCTCCCAGTGGTGACTTGTGCAAGCTAGCTAGGGAGTTGGCTGTTGGTCTGCTGCTCTTGCTTGATCTTTCTTACTGGTGTGAAACAGTAGCACCTTCTTTCATAGCTTCTTTGCTAGTTCTCCTTATTACCTTTTTTTTAACTGTCTATCTTTCTGACTATTGCTCCTGGAGGCTGTGGTTGGTTCACTATTTTAGGCCTGTTTCCAGGGGCTGTTTTATGTGGGAATATAGGTACCTGTGATTTCTGAATTCTCTTACCCAAATGGGCATGTGTGAAATGCTTCTCTCCTTGCTTTTCTTTCCCTTGGAATAAATAATTCATGCTACACTCCTGCTGGAAGCTGGAAAGATCTCCTTATAATCTGTTAGAAAGAACTCAGAAAAATAATCTTGATTTTAGTACTGATGGGAACTTTTGGTAGCTCATTATTTTTTTTTTAACTATTTTTTGTTGTAATGTATAGCATATATACAAAGCAAAGAAAGAAAAAAGCAATAGTTTTCAAGGCTCTCTTCAACAAGCGGTTATAGGACGGGTCCCAGAGTTTGTCATGGGCTGCCATATGATACTCTCAGATTTTTCCTTCCAGCTGCTCCAGAATATAGGATGCTAGAAAGAATAAATATTTTTCTTTCATCATCATTGACTTTTTTTTCTTTTTTGTGAAAAAAATCATATACACATAAAAGGTTACTCAACTTATTTATTTATTTATTTATTTTAAATTTGCATATGGGCAGGAGGCACCAGGGATCGAACTCCAGACCTCCAGCACGGCAGGTCGGAGCTCTGCCTGCTTTTTTTTTTCTTTTACTCAACTTATTTTTGATGCCACCTTGCATTTGCTTTTTATACATCAAAAATGATTTCACACACAGTATTTCATTTTAGCTTATCTCCTTCCCTCATTTGTAAAATTTTTATGTTTCTACCTAACTCACAGAATTACTGTGAAAAGAAAATGAAATAACAAATGAAAATATGTCCTGCAAATATGAAATTTAAAATTCCAAGTTAGCATGCTATGCTAAAAATAAAAAAACAGTTTTGAATTCCATCTCTGCTGCTTGTAAGTTGAGTGATTTTAGATAAGTTTTAACTTCTTTGAGGTGTTATGCCTCATTTATGAAATGTAAACCCCAGTTTGCAGAGTTCTTGTGGGATAAAATGAAATACGTGAAAGCACTGTATAGAATTACCTAGATATATCCTTTTGCCACTTGAGAGGGCAATAAATCCTGCCATGATGGACATTGTCTGGAGCTATGGATTATCATTAATTTTATGTGAAATGACTTTAGATATTTGACAGACATTTGATGCCCTACTGCTATAGAACAACTTTGACCATCTGATCTCCACTGTCCTGATTTCAAAGAACATTATTTCACTTTGAAACAAGCTTACTGAACAAAAAATGAGATATCTTTCAACCTGAGTGCCTCATGCTTCATACTTGTCTTTTGTTTCTTGACAAATCTCAATGGATTTGATGGAATGTTGGCTAAGATTCCACACAGTAGTAAAATGTGTTCAGAGAGCTTAAGGTTGATTTGTTTTTCTGTTTGGCCATCTTAAATCAAAATAATAGCTGTTAATAGTAGTCACATTAGTACATCTTGTTTTTATGGAGTAGTGCTGAGGCTGGTGGTTCTTTCTGCTTCTTGCTCTGCAGGGGAGCATGCTGGGAGGGCAGTTTGGGAGCTGGAGAGGTCATCCTTGGCCCCTTTGGATCAAAGAAAAAGCTTCTTTGAAGATGCTCCAAATTGCAGAAATTCCTGCTTGTAGAGCTGAAATGGATATTTTATGTAGATATAGTGTTTTATGAAATCTTAGTGAAGGTTACTTCCTGTTATCTCTTCTTGAGTATAATTAAGGTTTAGAACTTTTTTATAGCTTCTCTAGTACACTGATCTTATTTCCAGTGAAGTTATTTAATGACAACTTTTGAAGTTTTTAATAGGGGAGGTCATCTAAAACTTGTACAGTAAATATATAGTCTACTTCAGCTCTCAGTTTCTTAGTCTAAGCTACTGTTCCTAAATATGGATGAACATCAAAATCATCTGGAAAACTTGTTAAAAATAAAGTAAGGAAGATACCTCATTGCCTTCATTCCTAAACACACATATGCGTCTATTTGGGTGGAGCCTTGGGATTTGTTTGTAACAGTCATCCTCTGGGAAATAGCAGGTACCCTCATCTAAACAACCTCTTACAATTATAGTGTGCCTTTTTAAGGTGGCTAGGTAAATGTACAAAATATACAAAAATCTGTAGATTTCCCATATATTAGCATAAGCCAGTTACAAAGTATGATGATTAAAGATCTACCTCACAATCGCACAAAAAAATAAAATTCCAAGGTATTAAAAAGAAATTATGTGGAAACTACATAAAGACTATTTGCTATTAACTTTCCTGAAAGATACAGATGACTGTTTCTCTTCCTAGCTGGGAATATTTCATATCATAAAATTGAATTTTCTCTAAATTAATCTGCAAATTTAATATAATTCAATGTATATAATGCAATTTATATAACTGTATATGATCTTTAATATGATTTTGGCAGAATTCCAGTGAAGGTATTTTTGAACTTGTTAGAATGATGCTGTAGTTCATCTGCAAGAGTAAATGCATAAATGTTGTAAAGAAAATTTTGAAACCGTCAGTAAAATAGTGAGACCTGGTATATGTGACATTCTAATAGAAGTTGGACACTAAACAGGGATAGAATAGAAAGCTAGAAAAGTGCATATGTTTATCTGTGTGTATGCATTTACTATAAAGAAAGCATTTAACATTAGTAAGGAAGTGAAGGATTAATGAATAAGTGGTTGGTTGAGGCAACCACCTGACTGACTGAGGGATAGCTATGTCTCTCCTCCTATTGTAAACAAACATAAGTGTCAGATTAATTGCTTCAGTGTAAAATAATGAAATCATTACTACAAGAAAGAAATATAATATTAGGCTGAGGAAGGCTAGCAATATGAATGAAGAAGTTGCTTTGACTACTAAAAATAATATACTTCGATATGTCAAAATCCACCTTAAATAAAATTGAAAGCAAATCCAATTTGGAGAAAATATTGTCAGCATATTTACCAAAGGTTTAATAGCCTATATAAAGAATTAATATAAATCACCAATAAAATAGGCAGATTAGAAAATAGGCAGGGAAGATGAATTAATAGTTTAGAAAGGAAAAAATATGAATGGGCCTATAAACATAATAGCTAACACTTATTTAGTGCTTCCTATGGAAAATGGAAAATGTTTGACTTCATTAGTCAAAATAAGAACATTTTTCACCTGTCAAATAAGTAAACATTAAAACACTCAGGATTTTTTCAAAGGTAATATAACTGTCCTAGAAGGCAATTTAACAACCTGTAAAGCTTTAGAATGTCATCTGTGCTTGACTTAGCAGTTTTACTTCTAGGTGTTTATCTTTAGGAAAGTGTGACAGTACTGGGATAGTTATTCCATTAGAAAACTAAAAATTATTTTAATAACTTACCATTAGGGGAATTGAAAAGTTGAGATACATCTATACTTTTCTAGTCAACAATACAAGGATGATTGATGTATATTTATATTTGTGACCAGAAAACGTATTAACAGTATGTTTTAAAAAAATTATGGAAGATTTTTGCTTGTACCATACAGTAAACTGAGGAAATCATAGGGCTCACCTCATTAGTTTTTCATTTTTCAGAGGTCCTATAATTTCTCCAGCCTACTGTCTGGAGATAGTTTCCAGGCTCTTACCATCTGCAGAGTTTTCCCAAAGAGGGGAAACCCAGGGAGAGCCTGGTAATTTGCCGAGTTGTAAAGACAAAGCTGCTAGCCTGGAGTGGTCAGGGTAACCAGAGCTCATAGGGTAGAATACCAGAGAGGAGAACCCTGAAGGTCTGCAGAGGGTCCCCGCCAGTCTTTAGCTGAGTAATCATGAGCACATACTTGGGAGGAAAATACCGGACGCTGGAAATAGAATCATGTGAAAGGATAGAGGGAACAATCACTAAAACTCACACGGGACCAGAAGGAGTTCCTATTCATACCAGCCAGAGTGGAGAAACCGCCTCATTGTGGGGCATCGGATAGAGTACTGAGAAGGGTTTTGCCTCAATAATACAACTAAGTTAGCCCTAGAATAAGCTGTTCTCTGACCCTGACTAATTAAGGTTAAAAGCAAAGCCTAATAGGATTGAATTCTTTCAAAGTAACTTTTAATTGCATACCAGAGCAAAGTTTTAGAGTATTTATAAGAATACAAAATGTATACATCTAACAAGATAAAATTCACAGGGTCTGGCATCCAATCCAGAATTACTAAGAATACAAAGTATAGGAAAATACGATTTATAATAACAAATATCAAAACTGACCCAGAAATCATGCAAGTGATTAAATTAGTGAATAAAAACATTTAAATAACTGCTATAACTGTATATCATATGTTCAAAAAACGAGAGAAAAGAATGAATATGTTAACTAGAGAGCCAAGGAAAAGAGCCACATTGAACAATGGTAAGCATGACAGGGGACTTAGTGGAAGCAACGTTTGCCAGAAGTCAATGAATCATCATCTCCAAAGTATTGAAAGAAAGATTTCTATACCTGGTAAAAATTTCCCTAAAACAAAATACTTTTTCAAACCTACAAAAGCTGAAATAATTTATGTCTAACAAAACACCTCTGTAAGAAATACTAAGAAGTGTTTTAGGTGGAGGAAAAATATTACCAGATGGAAAATCTGGATCTGCACAAAGAAATGGACATGGTAACTTTAGCAGGTAAATATAAAAGACTTATTATTATTATTGTTTTTATTATTTAGTAGTCATCACCATGATTATTTTTAGTACATTTGCATCACCCCAGAAAAAGAAATAAAAAGGAAAAACTCATACATAACATGCTCCTTACCCCTTTCTCTGATCACAAGTATTGCAATCTACTCCAATTTTTTTTAACCTCTTAACCGCCCCCCATTATTTATTTAATTTATTGTCCTTATTTTTTTACTTATCTGTCCATACCCTGGTGTCATGGTTAGGGACACGTGTCAACTTGGCCAAGTTGTGGTACCTGTTTATCTGATTGGGCAAGCGTTGGCCTGTCTGTTGCAATGAGGACATTTCACAGGATTAGGTCATGAGCACATCAGCTGCATCCACAGCTGAATCCATTTGTAATCAGCCAAAAGGGAGTGTCTTCTGCAATTAGTGATGCTAAATCT
>PVIY010040923.1:0-22073 GCA_004026745.1 Myrmecophaga tridactyla | reverse complement strand
AAAGAAATTAAACAGGAACTAAAAAATGGAGAGATAGCCTATGTTCATTAAGCAGAAGACAATATTGTTAAATGGAGATAATCCCCAAACTGATCTACAGATTTAACGTAATTTCTATTAAAACCCCAGCTGGCTCCTCTGTAGAAATTAACAAACTATTCCTACAAATTTTGTGAAAATTCAAGCTCCCCAGAATAGACAAAATAATCTTGAAAATGTTCAAAGTTGGAGGACTCACGCTTCTTAAGCTCCAGTAATAAAGACAGTGTGGTGCTACCATAACGACATACAGATCAGTGGAATAGAATTGAGAGTGCAGAAATAAACACCTCAAATTTACAGCTGATTATCAATGGGTGCCAAGGGAATTCAACAGGGAAAGAATAGACTTCAACAAATTACACTGGGAAAAAAAGATATCCAAGTGCATAATGAAGTTGGAACCCTACTTCATATCACATGTAAAAAATAACTCAAAATGGATCAAAGAGATGAATATGCAACTATATGATAATATTAAGAATTACTGATTGTATATGTAGAATGGAATGATATATTAATGTTCTTTTGTTAAGTTTTTTAATTAATAAAAAGTTTAAAAAAAAAAAAATGGATCAAAGATCCAAATGTAAAAACAAAAACTATGCAACGCTGAGAAGAAAGCACAGGTGTAAACTGTCAGGACCTTACATTAGGCAATGGTTTCTTAGCTATGAAATCAAAAGTAAAAGCAACAAAAGAAAAACAGATACTCCCGACAGTATCAAAACTAAAAATTTTTGTGCTTAAGAGGGTCACTATCAAGAAAGTATAAGGGCAACCCACAGCATGTGAAAAAAAATTTGCAAATCATATATCTGATAAAGGATGTATACCTAGAATATATAAACTCTTACAACAGTAGAAAGACAAGTAACTCCACCTAAAAATGGGCAAAGGATCTTAATAGACATTTTTGCAACAAAGATATACAAATGGCCAATAAGTACATGAAAAGATACTCAACATCATCAGCCACCAGGGAAACGAAAATCGAAACCACAATGAGATAGCACTTCACATTCACTAAGATAGATATAATCAAAAAGACAAGATGTTGGCAAGGATATGGAGAAACTGGAACCCTCACACTTGCTGGTGGGAACATAAAAATGGCTCAGCACCTTGTAAAAATCTGATAGTTTCTCAGAAGTCTCAACTCAGAGTTACTGTATAGCCCAGCAAGTCTACTCCTAGGTACTTATGCAACAGAAATGAAACATATCCACACAGAAGTTTATGCAAATGTTCCCAGCAGCATTATTTACAACAGCTTAAAAGGGGAACAATCTAAAAGTTTACCACCTGATGAATGGAAAAAATACAATATGGTATGAATTAAAATAAAATATGATATACATATAAACACACAATTACTATTATTTTCTATGGTAATAGAAGGAAATGAAGTACCCATACATACCACAACATGGTTGAACCTTGAAAACATTACGCTAGGTGAAAGAAGGCAGTCACAAAAATAACACATACTGTATGATTCCATTTACATGAAATGTCCAGAATAGGTAAATCTATAGAGACAGAAAAAAGATTATTGATGGGCTAGGAGGAGGAAGGAAGGGGGGATGAATGCTAATGGATAACTGTTTCTCTTCTGGGTGACGAAAACTGATTGTCATGGTGACTGCATAACTCTGTAAATATATCTTAAAACATGGAAGTGGAAATGTGAATGGTTAAATTGTACAGTATGTGACATGTCTCAATAAAGCTGTTATTGTTTAGAAAAAGGGCAAATACAAAGGCCAAGAGGCTATAAAGAACAGGATGAAGTCAAAGAACTGTTTACATTTTGGAGTATAACTGTGTGAAAGAGTCAGAGTACCTAGCTAGAGTGGAGAAAAGGGGTGGGGATGAGCTTGCAGAGGTCCTTGGCAGGCAATGGTGAGGCACTTGAAGAATTTCTAAGGAGAGAAGTACTGTAGGGAGACTCGTGCACCAGCCGTGTCTGAAGTGGACTGCATGGGTGAGACCTCGAGTAGGCTACTTCAATAGTACAGACGGGAGGTTCTCATGAGGTGGAACTAGGGGGGTGGCCTGGGAATGGATGGGAAGGATCAGTGGTCCTCAATCAGCAGTTAAGTAGCACTGGGAAGAGAGACATCACAACTGACTACAATTACAAGCCTGGATGACTGGGATGGTGGTTGGACCAAAATAAATAAAATTCTTGCACAGGAAGAACATATTTGTCAAGAGGAAAATGGCAGAAATATGGCTTTGAACTAGTTAAATTCTGCTTGTCAACAGGACATCGAGGTAAAGAAAAAGTCTTAAAGACATATGTCTAGGGTTCAAACTATACATTAAAATCTTTATAATGATCAACTTTTTGGTCCATCATTGTTCTTTTGGCAGATATACTGATAAGATAAAGTATACTGTTAATGAAAATCCCTACTCTCCCATTTAAAAGGACACATCATATTGCTCTGCTTTTTTTCTTTCATCACATAGTTGTATATTCATCATCCTGATGATTTCTTAGAATATTTGCATCAATTCAGAAAAAGAAATAAAAAGAAAACAAAAAAATTTCATATATACCATACCCCTTACCCCTCCCTTTCATTGATCACTAGCATTTCAATACACTATATTTAACATTTGTTCCCCCTATTATTTATTTATTTTTAATCCATATGCTTTACTCATCTGTCCATAAGGTAGATAAAAGAAACATCAGACACAAGGTTTTCACAATCACACAGTCACAATGCGAAAGCTATATCATTACACAATCATCTTCAAGAAAACACAGCTACTGGAACACAGCTTCTGCTTCTTTTTTTTGGATTCACAAGTCATACTTAAATGAGAAAAATCAATTTGGGGCTGAAAGCCCAAGTCCTAAGAGTGAATAATAATAAGTAAAATGCCACCACATACTGTCCTCTCTGAGAAAAAAGGGTTTTGCAAAATGTTAACCAGTTTGCTTCCCGTGAAGGAGGGCAATTATTAATCAGGAAAGGATTAATAATTACACGATTTAAGACCTTTGTTTGGAAGGCATCACAGCCCAACTTTTTCTTCCCAATTCTACTCGTCATTGACTAATAGGTATTGCTGTTCAGGGACGATCCTCGATGACGTTTCTATTGATTAACAACACTGTATTAAATGTTGAATATCATGCTAGGGAAGAAATTACTTAAATGACTTTTTTTCCAACTACCTGTGGATTCCATTTAAATGCATTTTCCTTTTTTTTTACTGTTTGTTTTATTTTTCTGTTGTCTTTTTATTTCTTTTTCTGAATTGATGCTAATGTTCTGGAAAATGATCATGATGATGAATATGCAACTATGTGATGATATTGTGAATTGCTGAGTGTATGTGTTGGGAATGTTTGTGTTTCTTATAATTTTTTTAATTAATAAAAAATAAAATAAAATAAATGCATTTTCCTTTCTTACATTACAACTGGCTAACAAGAATTTCTGTTCATTGGAATAATGAGGTACTCTGAAAATTCTCTGAGAAATCCTCAAACTGCCAAGAGTTAAATGGTTAAAGTCATAAAGCTTCTGTGAAGACCCAGGCTAGTTCAGAAGAGTTAACGGTTACAAGTAAAATAATAAACAGGAATTAGATAGGAAAGTAGACACTGAGATGTTTCTTCTTAAGAAGGATTTAGTTCAGTGTAGATTATGTAAGAAGAGGCAAGTGCCAAGAGCCCAAGTTCTTATTTCAGCCAGCTGCTGGGGGAGAAAAGAACAATCTCCTTCATTCCTCAAACTCTTTAGACCCACAAAATATTAAAGGATCACTGACTGAGACTTAAAAATTAAAACCCTTTTCACAGGCTTCTGACGATTACAGAAAATCCCAAAGTCTTCAAAAACACAATAAAAACAGAACAGATACTGTACATATGATATAAAGTTCACACCACAGAGGAACTGCCAGTTCGCTTATTTTTGTTTCTCATGCCAACACGCATTTTTAAAAGCGTACAAGAGTAGCCTCAGAGACAACAAGATGAATATGTCACAACTCATAATTCTGAAGGAGGCTTGGCCTAGTAGGGGAGATTATTAGGTAAACAGGATAACCACAATAAAATACATGCTCTGTCATATGAGATTCCTGACTTACAGTTTGACCGGTTCCTAAATGACAGTTAAAAGTCAAACCACAATACCTCTCTCTCTCTAAGCCAACTTGGCAGCTGAACTACTGCCCTCTCCCTTACGTGGGACATGACTCCCAGGGGTGTAAACCTCCCTCGCCAAGTGGGACAGGGCTCCCAAGGATGAGCTAGGACCTGGCAACATGGGACTGAGAAAGCCTTCTTGACCAAAAGGGGGAAGATAAAAATGAGACAAAATAAAGTTTCAGTGGCTAAGAGATTTCCAACAGAGCTGAAAGGTTTTTCTGGAGGTTATTCTTATGCAAATATAGATATTCCTTTTTTAGTTTATGGCATATTAGAACAGCTAGAAGGAAGTACCTGAAACTGTAGAGCTGTGTTCCAGTACCCTTGAATCTTGAAGATGATTATATAATGATATAGCTTTTACAATGTGACTGTGTGATTGTGAAAACCTGTGTCTGATGCTCCCTTTATCCAGGGTATGGACAGATGAGTAAAAAAAAGAAACAAAAAAGGACAATAAATAATAGAGCAGATGGATAAGGGACTAAAAAAAATGAGTAGACTGAAAAACTAGTGGTCAATAAGCGGGAGGATAACGGGTATGGGATGTATGAGTTTCTTTTTTCTTTTCATTTCTTTTTCTGGAGCAATGCAAATGTTCTAAAAATGGTCATGGTGATCAACACAACTATGTAATGATATTGTGAGCCACTGGATTGTATGCTTTGGTTGGACTTGTATTGTACATGAAGATATATCAATAGAAATATTAAAAAAGAGTTAAGCCACAACCAACACTATTTCGGTTAACCCTAAAGAATGCCTAGGGCTTTAGCTGAGATTCTACAAAAGCTTCACACACTAAGATTATTTGCCACACCTCTCTCTCCAGCCAACACAACAAGCAAACTCACCACCCTCCCCCTGTCTACGCGGGACATGACTTCCAGGGGTGTGGACCTTCCTGGCAACGTGGGACAGAAATCCTAGGATAAGCTGAGACTCAGCATCAAGGGATTGAGAAAACCTTCTCGACCAAAGGGGGAAGAGTGAAATGAGACTAAGTGTCAATGGCTGAGAGATTCCAAACAGAGTCAAGAGGTTGTCCTGGAGGTTATTCTTATGCATTAAGTAGATATCCCCTTGTTGTTCAAGATGTAGTGGAGAGGCTGGAGGGAACTGCCTGAAAATGTAGAGCTGTGTTCCAGTAGCCATGTTTCTTGATGATGATTGAACAATGATATAGCTTTCACAATGAGACTCTGTGAATGTGAAAACCTTGTGTCTGATGCTCCTTTTATCTACCATATCAAAAGACGAGTAGAACATATGGAATAAAAATAAGGAATAGGGGGAACAAACGTCAAAATAAATTTAGTTTGAAATGCTAGTGATCAATGAAGGGGAGGGGTAAGGGGTATGGTATGTATAATCTTTTTTTCTGTTATCATTTTATTTCTTTTTTGGTTGTCTTTTTATTTCTTTTTCTGAATTGATGCAAATGTTCTAAGAAATGATGAATATGCCACTATGTGATAATATTGAGAATTACTGATTATGTATGTAGAACGGAATGATACGTTAATGTTTTTGTTTTGTTCGTTCATAATTTTTTTAATTAATAAATAAATTTGAAAAAAAAAAAGATGTAATGGGGAGGCTGGAGGGAACTGCCTGAAAATGTAGAGCTGTGTTCCAGTAGCCATGCTTCTTGATGATGACTGAATAATGATACAGCTTTCACAATGTGACTGTGCGATTGTGAAAACTTTGTATCTAATGCTCCTTTTATCTACCTTGTCAAAAGATGAGTAGAACATATGGAATAAAAATAAATAATAGGGGGAACAAATGTTAAAATAAATTTAGTTTGAAATGCTAGTGATCAATGAAGGGGAGGGGTAAGGGGTATGGTGTGTATAATTTTTTTTTCTGTTTTTGTTTTATTTCTTTTTCTGCTGCCTTTTTATTTCTTTTTCTGAATTGATGCAAATGTTCTAAGAAATGATCATGATGATGAATAAGCAACTATGTGATGATATTGTGAATTACAGATTATATATGTAGAACGAATGAACATGTTAAGAATGTTTGTGTTTCTTTGTCATATTTTTTTAATTTAAAAATTAATAAAAAAATTTAAAATGTCAACAGACGAGTAGAACATATGGAATAAAAATAAATAATAGAGGGAACAAATGTTAAAATAAATTCAGTTTGAAATGCTAGTGATCAATGAAAGGGAGGGGTAAGGGGAATGGTATGTAAATTTTTTTTTCTTTTTCTGTTGTCTTTTATTTCTTTTTCTGAATTGATGCAAATGTTCTAAGAAATGATCATTTTGATGAATATGCAACTATGTGATGATATTGTGAATTACTGATTATATATGTAGAACGGAATGAGCATATATTAAGGATGTTTGCGTTTTTTTCTTGTAATTTTTTTAATTAATAAAAAATTATAAAAGCAATAAAAAATTAAAAATTAAAAAAAAAATGAGTGGGAGAAGGAGTTAAACAGAGGAGTAAGGATTTAACAAATGAGTATGACTCCTGAATCATTATATTGATATCTCTTTTAGTCCCCAATGTCTTGGAACAGCTAAAAAGAAAAACTTGAAATTGTGGAACTATAACCCATATCATACTTTGAAATCTGTTCTATAACTACTTGTTACAATCTACTTTGAAATTTATTGCTTTTTTGCATATATGTTATATTACAAAATAAAAAATGTTTTAAAAAAAAATCCATGCAGGGGGGGAAAATAGGCCACAATAAAGGGTACAACAATGGTGCCCTTATTTTCCATATGTGTAATATAAATTGAGATTCTATTTCTGAAATTCACGTGGTGCCACAAAAATATCCAAACAAGTATGAAAATATGGAGGGGGAAAGAACATACATACATGCTGTTATAAACTCAAGTATCTAGGTCACCATAAGACAGAATAAAGTTATGAAGTATGTAACTACATGGATGGACCTTAAGGACATTATGCTGAATGAGATTAGCCAGAAAAAAAGGGACAAATACTGTATGGTCTCACTGATATGAACTGACATTAGTGAGTAAACATGAAGAATTTCATTGGTAACAGAGACCATCAAGAGATAGAAATGGGGTAAGATATTGGGTAACTGGAGCTGAAGGGATACAGATTGTGCAAAAGGACTGAATGTAAAAACTCAGAAATGGACAGCACAATACTACCTAACTGTAATACAACTATGTTAAAACACTGAACGAAGCTGAACGTGAGAATGATAGAGGGAGGAGGGCTGGGGGCACAAATGAAATCAGAAAGAAAGTTAGATGATAAAGACTAAGATGGTATAATCTAGGAACGCCTAGAGTGTATAATGATAGTGACTAAATGTACAAATTTTAAAAATTGTTTTTGCATGAGGAAGGACATAGGAATGTCATTACTGCAGGGTGCTGAAAATGGATGGCAAATAATATTTTAAAATTTTAACTTATGTGTGAGACTAAAGCAAAAAATGTTTATTTGGTACAAAATTTTTATATATATATATATATATACATATATATATATTTTTTTTTTTTAACATGGGCAGGCACCAGGAATCAAACCCGGGTCCTCGGGCACAGCAGGCAAGCGTTCTTACCTGCTGAGCCACCGTGGCCCGCCCACAAAATTTATATTTTGACTAGTGCATTTCCTAATATAACTTATGTAGACCGCTTAACTGAACACCATGAGTACATGGAACCTTGAGTAGGACATGAGATTTTGTTGGTTTGTCCAGAGTGATGCCCCAATAAATCCCAGAGTGATCTGAACAGTGAATAAAAAAGTATTTGCAAAGTACTGCAAAGAATGGTGAGAAAGGGGGAAAATTCAACTTCCCCAAGTGGAGAATTCTTGATATTCTCACAAGCAGTGCAGACAACCAAAGCTATAGGCTGAGCCCCGAATCTTGGGGTTTGTTCATATGAAACTTAACCCCACAAAGGATAGGTCAAGTCTACTTAAAATTAGGCCCTAAGAGAGCCTCTTTTGTTACTCAGTTCTTACCTCTCTCTCCAGCCAACGTATAACAAGCAAACTCACTGCCCTCCCCCTGTCTACGTGGGACATGACTTCCAGGGGTGTGGACCTTCCTGGCAATGTGGGACAGAAATCCTAGAATGAGCTGAGACTCAGCATCAAGGGACTGAGAAAAACCCTAGAATGAGCTGAGACTCAGCATCAAGGGATTGAGAAAAAACCTAGAATGAGCTGAGACTCAGCATCAAGGGATTGAGAAACCCTTCTCAATCAAAAGGGGGAAGAGTGAAATGAGACAAAATAAAGTGTCAATGGCTGAGAGATTCCAGAGTTGAGAGGTTATTCTTACGCATTAAATAGTTATCACCTTGATAGTCAAGATGTAGTGGAGAGGCTGGAGGGAACTGCCTGAAAATGTAGAGCTGTGGTCCAGTAGCCATGTTTCTTGAAGATGATTTTATAATGATATAGCTTTCACAATGTGACTGTGTGATTGTGAAAACCTTGTGTCTAATGCTCCTTTTATCTACCTTGTCAACAGACGAGTAAAACATATGGCATAAAATTAAATAATAGGGGGAACAAATGTTAAAATAATGAGGGAAATGCTAGTGATCAATGAAAGGGAGGGGTAAAGAGTATGGCATGTATGAATTTTTTTCTGTTGTCTTTTTATTTCTTTTTCTGAATTGATGCAAATGTTCTAAGAAATAATCATGATGATGAATACGCAACTATGTGATAATATTGTGCATTATGATTACATATGTAGAACGGAATAATCAAAAGTTTAAAAAAATGGTTTTTTGTTGTCATATTTTTTTTTAAATTAAAAATAAAAAAATTTTAAAAAGAATGTTTGTGTTTCTTTTTGTCATTTTTTTAAAAAAATTTAAAAATTAATAAATATTTTTTAAAAGTCAGAAATTTGGGGGGGAAGGGATTAATGAGAAAGTTTTTCCTTCATAGGCTGGACAACGCTTCTTAAATATTTAAATCTAGTGAAATACAAGGGGAGATGACAATTTTATTTCCCTGGGAAACTTCCCTGGAGCAGGCATGAGTATCCTTTGATACACTGAGAACCTATTATTTCCTTCAAAGAAGGAAGAACCTATTATTTCCTTCAAAATTATGTGTTTGGATGATTTTCACTGCTACTTCACTGTATATGAATCCTTCAATCACATCAAGAAGGGATTCAGGTATTTTCCCACAGCTATCTCTTCAGTGATTCCTTAACTCTCAATTTCAGCTAACTTCTCTGGAAAACTGTGACGTCTACTCGCTAGTTTTCACAACTTTTCCCAGAAAAACTGAAATTCTTAAAAATTCACATAATCATTTTTTATCTGGATCAAACCATCCTTTTCTTACGCTGAAAACTTCTTCCTTTAATGATCTGCAAACTTTGCCCAGACCAAGTTTAACCAATTATGCTGTATAACACTTTAATCTGAATTCAGACACCCCATAAAAACAAATCAGAAAGGTATTCCACAGCATGGCAACCATCAGCAAATACCAAACTATATCTTGGATTGAAAAAAAAAAAAATGACAAAACCAACTTGCTAAATTGATTTTGTGTTCCCAAATAACATTTATTTTAATTATCATTGCAACTCACAACCCTATAGAGAGAGAGAGAGAGAGAGGGAGGGACACTCTTTCAACATTTCTTAAAAATTCCCCCAATGAGAACTGGATATGATTTTATAACACTAACCAGCTGACACAAAATTAACTCTACTAAAAGTGAAGAGTTTATTTTGTCCTAAATAGTAGATCAGCCTCTAAATGATATGCCAGCCCAAACACTGCAAGAAATTATTTCTACCAACATACACATTTTCTCCAAGAAAGGGGAGGGAAGGGAGGAAAAAAAGAGGAGGAGGAGGAGAGGAAGGGAGGAATAAAGGAAAAAGTGATTTATTCAATATTTAAGCACTAAGAAAACTTTCAGTGGATATAAATCCCTGTGCAGCACTCATGCCTCATCTATAAAAATCTCTCCTTGTTTTCCTTTTTTCTTCTAAATAGTTGTAGAAGTCAGGTGACATCAGAACTAGTCCACACTGAACCCTTCTCAGACTGACCAGGGCAAGCAGCTACTGACATATAAAACCACCTGGTAACTCATTATTCAAAGCAAATTTGGGCAATCCATGCTAGCTTTTACGAGAATGACTCAACAGCGCTTCTCCTTTATGCCCAGCATCTCTTGAGAGCAACCTTTAAGGAATTTGGTGGAAGAATTTTTGCAACTCATTTCTAAGACTTAATGCCAGCATGAAACAGGCTGAACTACTTTATACAAGATTTCAAGTGTTCATGAGATTAATGAGGTTAAAGTATGCAGGTTTCAAACATTTCCAAAAGTATGTAATACTAAAAGGTCACGTGTGTAACATGAAAAGCCATAGCTTGCTATCTATCAGTAATATTTAACATGGTAACATTTTACTAGGCCAAAAAGGAACTCTAACTACACTGATATAAAAGAATGTAATCTCATCTATTTTTTTAAGTGATTCTCTTTACCCTTCTGAACTTCTTTGTCTATCTAAGAACCTCACTGCTTTCTTTGAAACATCTTCTCCCATAAAACATAAAAATGTATCAAATACTTGTATGGTGGTATATCCAAAAGAAATTTATCTTCAGAAATGACGAGGTAAAAAGAATGCTAAAGGTGGTATACCTATGACATTACCTTTTTAACAATAATGCTTTACCAAAGCAGCTATCGTTACCTCAACTTGGATTTTATGGACTATTTTATTTTCCATGGCTTTTCAGAGACATAGATGCTACTGACATAAAATCAGACCACCATAGGGATATTTTAACAAAGAACCATTCATCCAGTAAGGATCAGTACCAGGTGATGTACAATGCCTTATTCATCTATCATTCACTTTTTCAGCTGCTACATAAGCAGGCAAAAAGCCACATATAATGGCTCTGCTCTGCTGGGAGCTTAACAGGTTTGAGTACGTGCTTTGCATTTAATCTTTTAAGAGCAATACTTAAAACATTGTCATCTGACTTTTAATCTGTCCTGAGCACCATTCCTATTGTTTAAAAACAACACTAACCAACAATCAGTCTCCTGATTTTTTTTATCAATTCACATGATTCCTCTTTCAAAATGATTCCAGAAGGGTATTTTATCAATGTTAAATCCTGAAGAAGCTTATCAAGCCTCAACTATTTTTCTTAAGAACTGTGGGGGGGGGGGGGCGGCCAAGGAGGAGTTGACATAAGAAGTATTCATGATGCCTAAAACAGAAACCTTCTTTAAGAGGGAATGGGGCGGGGGAGGTAGAGTCTAACCAGACAATCAAAGAAGTTTCTGTTGTGAAATGTGAACAAGGTCACTTGAAATCGACCAAGGATAAAAAATACATATTTATTCTAAGAGATCATTTCAAGTCAGTCTTCTCTTTTCTGACATTTATATCAAGGGTTGAAATTACAACCGCACATAGAGAATAGGAAACAGGAGCAGATGGGGTATAAGACAAAAATAAGACCCCCACTCAGCCTCCTCAGGGAGGCAAAACTGCCAATGCCAACGCAGCGGGGGGCCCTACTGCTACTCCACCCCAGCTGCCAGATCTGAATTCTTCAAAAGCGGGGGAGAAATGTTTACATGAAAAGCCATGTGTGTGTACTGAGCAGTTGTAGGAAGAAATTTTTACATAAAAAGCCATGTGTGTATACCAAGGAGTTGCGACTGTTATTTCTAAATTCTGAGATATGGAGCTATTTGTGTATAACCCGGTCATTCCCTGAAACTTCGGTATTTCCATGACACCTGAGACTCAGAGTTAGAGCACTGAAGCTATGAAAGTCAGCAGTACCCCAAAAAGCAACTGGTAAAAAAAAAAGTTGAAAAAGTGATCAGCCTTCAACTAGAAATACAGATGAAGCTTATCTGGATAGGACTAAGGTAAATCAGAATACCGGGTAAAGGATGAAATGGGCCGTATTTTAAAACCTCAATTTCTGAGTGAACCAAAGGGAGAGGAGATTTGGAACAAATTTTATATTTGGGGCAGCACATTATCTAATTTTACTTGTATGGTCAGTTTAGTTGAACACCGTAAGTACACGGAATCTTTAATAGGGCGCGAGCTCTTGTTGGTTTTGTGCAGGTTTCTGTGATGCCCCCAATACATCCCATAATAATTTGGGCAGAGAATACAAGTTTTCAACCACTACTTTAGGTTATGTACCATGCATATCCAATTATGAGGATATATTTTATATTTAATTTAAAAGACAACAGAGATTGGTAGTTAAACTAAAAAGAAAATCCATCAAAACATCTAATACCCAAAAGTCAGAGTTTAATTTAAATTAATTGCACTCTGTCGGCCACAAGAAATGTGATTGTGACAATTTACTTTAAAGACTGCTGGCATTTCACAGACACAAAAGGATACTGTATGATTTTGCTTTTATGATCATGGTAAATGTAAATTTAAAGGCTTATAATACCAAGCATAGGGGACCTAGAGATACATGGAAGCTACAGACAGGTGAATGCTTAGCTAATGAGGTTGGACTTACATGTAAGGGAATAGATAGAAAGGAAAGCAGTTCATTAGTGGGTCTGTAAGTAATATTGCCTTACTGGAGGTGAATATGATTGAGAGGGGTTGTATACACCCATATGTCCCACCAATTAACACTACAAATATAAGAAAGTTCTTGATAGCAAGATCAAAGGTGATGGTGGAGTTACACAGAGAAGGTAAGGTTTAACAAATGAATACGATTGCTAAATCATTAAATTGATATTTCTTTTAGTCTCCAAGTATCTTAGAGCAGCTAGAAGTAAAAACCTAAAATTGTGGAATTGCAACCCATACCAAACTCTGAAATCTATTCTACACCTGATTGTTGTGCTGTGCTTTGAAATTTATTGGTTTTTTGTATATAGGTTATTTTTCACACAAAAAAAGAAAAAGTCGATTGTGATGATAAAACCGTATTTATTTCTTCTAGCCTCCTATAGTCTGGAGCAGCTAGAAGGAAAAATCTGAGATGATGGTATGGTAGCCCACGACAAACTCTGGGATCTGTCCTATAACTACATGTTGAAGAGTGCTTTGAAAACTATTGCTCTTTTCTTTCTCTGCTTTGTATATATGTTATATTATACAATAAAAAAAAAAGTTTTAAAAAAATGTCCTTGCATGAACTACTTCAAAGGAATTAATTCTGTACAAAGACTGTACAGTATCAGGGTATGGGGGAAAACTACTATTGCATGCTACAGGCTATGTTTAACAGGAAAACATCAACAGTACCGCAGCAATATCAGGGATAAATAATAGGGCTGGGGAGGGGGAGGGTGACAAGAGTTAAGGGGAGGTTTGGATTTTCTATTTGGTGAGGGTGTGTTTACTGGTTATTTTCTCCTGGGAGCAATGAAAATTGCCTAAAAGTGAGAGTCTAATGGACTGTTCACTTTGGACATTATACAGGCTGCCCAATGGATAGAGACGGCTGAAGGACGCACTGATTGAAAACTAGAATGGTAAACAGTGGTATATACATATGCTAGAATAGTGTGCTGCTACAGAAAGGAATGAAGTTGTGAGGCAAGTTAACATTGTGAATGAACCTGTGGGACATTATGTGGTGCAAAATAAGCCAGAAACAAAACAGCAAATATTGTATGGTCTCATTTGGAAAATACTTTTAAGGATATTGGGGCCTAGAATGGATAAACAAAATGTCGTAAATACATACAATGGAATATTATTCGCCTGTAAGAAAGAATGAAGTCCTGAAGCATGTGACAACATGGATGAACCTTGAGGACATTTTGCTGAGGGAAATAAGTTAGACACAAAAGAACAAATACTGTATGATCTCACTGACATGAACTAATTCTGCTATGTAAACTCATGGCCATATAATCTAGAATACAGATTACCAGGAGATAGAATGAGGCTAGAAGATGGGAAGCAATTTCTTAAGAGGTGCAGAATATTTAATTAGGTTGAATTTAAATGAGTGGAAATGGATAGAGGTGGTGGTAGCACATTATTGTGAATATAATTAACAACACTGAACTATGTGTGAAAATGATTGATGGGGAAGTTTAGTCAGATACGTTAAAAGAAAGTAAGCTAGAGGTTAAAACATGGGACCGTACAACTCAGTAAATCTTGTGTTGGACAATGACTGTGATTAACAGTACAAATATAAAAAAATGTTCTCCATGAACTAAACACAAATATGAAACTATTACAAGGAGTTAATGGAGTGGTATACAGGGGAAAATGCACCTACCACAAACTATGGGCTATAGTTAGCAGTAATATCTTAATATTCTTTCACCAACAGCAACAAATATACCATACCAATGCTAAGGATAAATGATGGGGTGGGGGGTACTAAGGGTATGGGATGTTTAGGGTCTTCTCTTTTTTTTTCTGGACTAATGAAAATGTTCGAAAGTCCATTGTGTGACGAATGCACAGTTATGTGATGATACTGTGTGCCACTGATTGTATACTTTGAAAGGACTATATGGTGTGTGTGCTAGTTTCAATCTATTACGTACCCCAGAAAAGCCATGTTTTAATCCTGATCAAACTTGCGGGAGCAGGTTTCTTTTAATCCTAATTCAATATTGTAGGGCAGAAACTCTAATTACATTATATCCATGGAGATGAGGCATGCCCAATTGTGAGTATGACCTTTTGATTAGATGGAGATAAAACTCTGCCCATTCAGGGTGGGTCTTGATTAGTTTACTGGAGTCCTTTAAAAGAGGAAATGTTTTAGAGAGAGCTTAGAAATGACAGAGCCCGCAGAAATTTCAGAGCAGAGCTGACAGGCAGAGAACAGAGACACAGACATTTGCAGATGCTTAGAGCCCAGCAGACATCGCCATGAGATGATAAGCAAGCCAGGACTTTGAGAGAGCCAAGGGAGGTCAAGAGATGAAAGCCAGCCCCAGAGAAGCAAAGTAAGGAAGCCCCCTCAGAGACAGAGGCTGAAAGCAACAGAACCCAAAGCAAGGGGCCAGCAGATGCCAGCAATGTGACTACCCAGCTGACAGAGGTGTTCCTGATCCATCAGCCTTTCTTGAGTGAAGGCATCTTTTCCTGGATGCCTTAATTTGGACATTTCCATAGGCATAGAACTGTAAACTTGTAACTTATTAACTTCCCTTCTTAAAAGCTGTTCCATTTCTGGTCTGTTGCGTTCAGGCAGTATTAAGAAACTAATACAGTGTGTGAATATATCTCCATAAAATTGTATTGATATATATATATCAATACATATATATATATGTGTATATATGTATGTGTGTATATATATATATAGAGAGAGAGAGAGAGAAACAGAAATTAGAAAGGGACCAGTTAGATATATCACAAAAGATTAACTATACAGAAACAGAGGTTGCAATAAAGGAAAAAAGACCATATATATGATAAATAAGAACCAAAAGATAAAATGCCTGAAGTACTACATTTATAGTGAATAAAACTGAATGTTAGAGGATTAAACTCCCCAATCAAAAGACACAGACTGGCAAAATGGATAAAAAAAAATGTGAACCACTGGATAAAAAAACGTGAACCACTATATGCTATTCACAAGAGACACACTTTAGACCCAAAGACATAAACAGGCTGAAAGTGAAAGACTGGAAAAAGATATCCCATGCAAATATTAGCTGGGATAGCTATATTAATATAAGACAAAACAGACTTTAAGTCAAAAACTGTTATAAGAGACAAAGAAGGCCATGATATATTAATAAAAGGGGTGATCCATCAAGAAAAAATAACAATAATAAATATTTACACATATAACCATGGTGTCCCAAAATATGTGAAGCAAAAACTGGCAAAACTGGGAAGAAACAGACAACACTTCAATAATAGTAGGAGACTACTATACACAACTCTCAATAGATAGAACACCTGGATGCAAAATCAGAGACAGAGAACTTGAATATTGTGATAAATGAACTGAACGTAAGAGAATATATACAGAACACTGCACCCAAAACAGAAGTGTATACATTCTTCTCAAGTGCACATGGCTCATTCTCCATGATAGACCACATGTTGGGTATCAAAACAGTCTCAATAAATTTTAAATGACTGAAATGACATAATCCACTGTCTCTGACCATAATGGAATGAAGCCACAATAACAGATGGAGAACCAGAAAATCCAAAATATATAGACATTAAATAGCACATTTTTAAAGAATCAGTAGGTCAGAGAAGAAACTGCAGGAGAAATCAGTAAATATCTTCAGACAAACTAAAACAAGAACACAACTTTAAAAACTTATAGGATACAGAGAAGGCAGTCCTGAGGGAGAAAGTTATAGCCCTAAGTGCTTACATTGAAAAAGAAAGGGCGGCTGCCGTGGCTCAGCAGGCAGAGCTCCGACCTGCCGTGCTGGAGGTCTGGAGTTCAATCCCTGGTGCCTCCTGCCCATATGCAAATTAAAAAAAAAAAAAAGAAAGAAAAAGAAAGAACTAAAATCAAAGACCTAACTGCACATCTGGAGTAATCAGAAAAAAGAACCACAAACTAATTGCAAAACAAACAAGAGGAAAGGAGTAACAAAGATTAGAGCAGAAATAAATGAAACTGAGAATTAAAGAACACCAGAATTAACAAAACCAAAAGCTTGTTCTTTGAAAAGAGTGATAAAATTGATAAATGCTTAGCTAGAAAAAGAGAAGGCTCAAAATCAGAAATGAGAGAAGTAAGAGATCCTCTTTTGTTGCTCAGATGTGGCCTCTCTCTCTTAGCCAGCACGACAATCAAACTCACTGCCCTCCCCCTATGTGGGACATGACTCCCAGGGGTGTGGACCTTCCCAGCAACGTGGGACAGAAATTCTAGAATGAGCTGGGACTCAGCACCAAGGGACTGAGAAAAGCTTCTTGACCAAAAGGTGGGAGAGTGAAATGAGACAAAATAAAGTGTCAATGGCTGAGAGATTCCAAGCAGAGTCGAGTGGTTATCCTGGAGGTTATTCTTACACATTAAATAGATATCACCTTGTTAGTCAAGATGTAATGGAAAGGCTGGAGGGAACTGCCTGAAAATGTAGAGCTGTGTTCCATTAGCCATGTTTCTTGAAGATGATTGTATAATGATATAGCTTTCACAGTGTGACTGTGTGATTGTGAAAACCTTGTGTCTGATGCTCCTTTTATCTACCTTATGGACAGATGAGTAAAACATATGGATTAAAAATAAATAAATAATAGGGGAAACAAATGTTAAAATAAATTTAGTAGATTGAAATGCTAGTGATCAGTGAGAGGGAGGGGTAACGGGTATGGTATGTATGAATTTTTTTCTGTTTTCTTTTTCTGAATTGATGCAAATGTTCTAAGAAATTATCATGATGATGATATACAACTATGTGATAAAAAAAGAATGTTCTTATTGTATGTTGATTGGTTTTAATAATAAAATTTAAAAAAGAAAAAGAAATGAGAGAGGGGACAATGTAGTGACCCCACAGAAATAAAAAGGATCATAAGAGGATACTATGAACAACTGTTTGCCAACAAATTAGACAACTTAGATGAAATGGACAAATTCCATGAAACACACTAACAGCGTACACTGACTTTAGAAGAAACAGAAAATCAACAGACCAATTACAAGAAACTGAATCAGTCATCAAAAATCTCCCAACAAAGAAAAACCCAGGACCAGATGGCTTCACAGGTGAATTCTAATACTAATCCTGTTCCAACTCTACCAAAAAAAATTGTAAAGGAGGGAAAGTACCTAACTCATTCTACGAGGCCAACACACCAAAGCTGGACAAAGATAGTCTGAAAAAATTACAGACCAATTTATCTTATGAATACAGATGCAAAAATCTTGAACAAAATTCTTGGCAAACTGAATCTAACAGCACATCAAAAGAACTGTACACCATGATCAAGTGGATTTTATCCTAGGTATGCAAAGGAAGTCCAACATAAGAAAATCAATTAATGTAATACAACACACTTCAAAAAAAGGGGGGGGAAAAACACTCAACTGATGTAGAAAAAGCATCTGACAAAATTCGGCATCTTTTCTTGATAAAAACACTTAGAAAGATAGAAATGGAAGTTAAATTCCTCAACATGATAAACGGTATATGTGAAAAACCCACAGCTAACATTGTACTCAATGGTGAAAGACTGAGAAGTTTTCCCTGTAAGAGCTGGAACAAGACAAGGATGCCCACTGTTACCACCGTAATGGAAGTTCTAGCCAGAGCAGGTAGGCAAGAAAAAACAAATAAATAAAAGGCATCCAAACAGGAAACGAGGAAGTAAACTTTCATTGTTTGCAGATGACAGGACCTTATACTTAAACTAAAAAAAAAGTGACAACAAAGCTATCAGAGCTAATAAATGAAATCAGCAAAGTGGTGGGGTACAAGATTAACACCCAAAAATCAGAAGTTTTTCTATACACTAGTAAAGAGTAATCTGAGGAGGGGATTAAGGAAAAAAATCCACTTACAATAGTAACAAAAAGAATCAAAGGCCTAGGAATAAATTTAACCAAACATGTAAAGAACTTGTACAGCGAAAACTACAAACATTGCTAAAAGAAATAAAAAGGACCTTAATAAATAGGACAGTCCGTGTTCACGGATTGGAAGACTATCATCAAGGTATCAATTCTACCCAAAATGATTTACACATTCAAAGCAGCCTCAATCAAAATTCCAAAAGTCTACTTTGCAGAAATGGAAAAGCCAATGATCAAATTTGTTTGGAAGGGTAAGGGGCTCCAAATGGCCAAAAACATCTTGAAAAAGAATAACAAAGTTGGAGCACGCACACTTCCTGACTTTAAAACATATTACAATCTGATGGTAGCAAAATAATACAAGAACAATGAATGGAGCTGAATGTGGGTTTGGTTGAGGGAGAAGGGCAGGGGCATGTATGAAACCAGAAGGAAAGATAGAGGATAAAGACTGAGGCAATATAACTTATGAATGCCTAGAGTGAACAATGATGGTGATTAAATGTATGGTGGCAGTGTTCACAATTGGCAAGAGATGGAGGTGGCCTAAAGGTACAACAACTGAGGAATGGAAGGAGGAACTGTGGTATTCCCATACAACAGACTACTGAGCGGCTGCTAGAAGGAATGAAGTTGTGAGGCATGGAACGAGATGAATGAACCTTAAGGACAGTATGCTGAAAGAAATGTGAGAAACTAAAAGACAAATATTATCATGTCTCACTCATATGGATTAACTATAATAAACAAGCTCAGAGAATTCTGAAGTTGAGAGCATGGGTTGTCAGGCTGGGGCCTATTGTAAAGGTTCCTACATTGTAATCTCTTACAGCAGTCACATACATGTAGGTATTGCAACTGATATTTCTCAATTCTGGGATACTGGGCTATTTGTATATAACCTGGTCCTTCACTGAAACTTTGGGTATCTATGTAACACTTGAGACTCAGAGTTAGAGCACTAAAGCTTTGAAAGTCAGCATTACACCTCTCAGCAACTGTTTAAAAAGCTGAAACAGTGATCAGACTTTGTCTAGAGATATGAAAGAAGGTGATCTGGATAGGGCTAAGGTAAATCAGAACACTGGGTAAAGAATGATATGGCCCATATTTCAAACCAAACTTCAACCTCTGTGCAAAATTAAAGGGAGAGAGGTTTATTTGGTGCAAAATTTATGTTCTGGTAGCACATTATCTAACTTAACTTGCATGGCCAGTTTAATTGAACACCATAATTCATGGAATCTCAAATAGGGTGTGAGATCTTGTTGACTTGCACAGGTTAAGTAATGCCCCGCTATATCCCAGAGTAATTTGAGCAGAGAATAAAAAAGCATTTGCAAAGACCCCTTGGGGGAATGGAGAGAAAGGAAGAAATATTCATCATCCCCATCTGGGGAATTCCTGACATTCTCTCACGCTGTGGGGGCAACCAATAAACTGAGCCCTCAATCTTGGTGCTTGCCCCTGTGAAGCTTATTCCGAAAAGGAAAGGCTAAGGCTACTTATAATTATGCCTAAGAGTCACCCCCAGAGAGCCTCTTTTGTTACTCAGATGTGGACTCTCTTTCTAAGCCAACTCAGCAGGTGAACTCACTGCTCTCACCCTTACATGGGACATGATTCCCAGGAGTATAAATCACCCTGGAAACATGGGACCTGATTCCCAAGGATAAGCTAGGACCTGGCATCAACAGAATGAGAAAGCCTTCTTGACCAAAAAGGGGAAGAGAGAAATGAGACAAAATAAAGTCTCAGTGGCTGAGAGATTTCAAACAGAATCAAGAGGTTATTCTGGAGGCTACTCTTATGCATTATGTAGATATCCCTTTTTAGTTTATGGTGTATTAGAGTGGCTGGAGGGAAATACCTGAAACTGTTGAACTATGTTCCAGTAGCGCCGATTCTTGATAATGACTATATAACTATATGGCTTTTACAATATGACTGTGTGATTGGGAAAACCTTGTGTCTGATGCTTCTTTTATCCAGGATATGGACAGATGAGTTGAAAAAAAAGAATTACATAAATAAATAAATTATAGGTAAAAATTGGGTAGATTGATATACTGGGTCAATGAGAAAGAGGGATAAGGGATATGGGTTCTTTTTTTGTATTTCTTTTTCTGGAGTGACGTAATGTTCTAAAAATGATCATGACAATGAATACACAACTATGTGATAATATTGTGAGCCACTGATTTGTATAATATTGTTGGACTGTATATGTCTGGATATTTCTCAATTAAAATATTTTTTTAAAAAACATATTACATGTGACTGTGTGATTGTGAAAACCTTGTGTCTGATGCTCCTTTTACCTACCTTGTCAACAGACAAGTAGAATATATGGAATAAAAATAAATAATAGGGAGAACAAATGTTAAAATAAATTTAGTTTGAAATGCTAGTGATCAGTGAAAGCGAGGGGTAAGGGGTATGATAGGTATAATCTTTTTTTTTTTCCTGTTTTCGTTTTATTTCTTTTTCTATTGTCTTTTTATTTCTTTTTCTGAATGGATGCAAATGTTCTAAGAAATGATGAATATGCAACTAAGTGATGATATTGTAAATTACTGATTATGTTAATTTTTATTTCATTTAATTTTTTAAATTAATAAATAAATAAATAAATAAATAACATATTACATAGCTACAGTGGTCAAAAAGCATAGCAACAAGTGCAAGCACAAATATAGTGACCAACAGAATAAAACTGAGAGTTCAGAAATAGACCTTCACATCTATGGCCAATTAGTTTTTGACAAGACTACCAAGCGCACTTCAACAAATGTTGCTAGGAAAACTGAATATCCATATACAAAAGAATGAAAGAGGGCCCCTACCTCACACCATATACAAAAATTAATTCAAAATGGATCAAAGACCTCTGACCTGCCATGCCGGAGACCTGGGTTCGATTCCCAGAGCCTGCCCATGCCCTCAAAAAAGGATCAAAGACCTAAATATAAGAATCTGGTCTATAAAGCTCCTAGAATAAAATGTAGGGAAGTATCTCCAGCATCTTGTGTTAGGCAACAGTTTACTTAGCTTCACACCCAAACACAAGCAACAAAAAGAAAAAACAGATAAATGGGACCTCCTCAAAATAAAAAACTTTTGTGCCTCAAAGGACTTTGTCATGGACATGAAATAACAACCTACTCAATGGGAGAAAATATTTGGAAATCACATATCCATAAGGTTTAACATCCAGACTATATAAAGAAATCCTACAACTCAAGAATAAAAAGGCAACTCAATTAAAAATAGGCAAAAAGACTTGAATAGCCATTTCTCCAAAAAGGACATATTGATGATTAAAAAGCACACAATAAG
>PVIY010040922.1:0-22017 GCA_004026745.1 Myrmecophaga tridactyla | reverse complement strand
TAGCTTTCCAACCTCTAATCAATTTGAGAATCATAGATATACTGATACATTGTAGTTGGAAAAGTGACTATCTTCAACCAGAACAGCTAACATTTATTGAAATTCCCTAAATTTCATATGGATTATCTAATATAATTCTTTTTTTTTTTTTAATTTGCATATGGGCAGGAGGCACCAGGGATCGAACTCCAGACCTCCAACACGGCAGGTCGGAGCTCTGCCTGCTGAGCCACAGCAGCCGCCCTCTAATATAATTCTTATAATAATCTTCTGAAGTAGATTAAAACAATCATGACACCAGTAATAGTAATAAAATTATATCAGGAATGCCAAAATGCTTTAAAATTTTCACCTGTGCTAATTTATTAAATTTTGTAGTACTTCTATAAGAAGCATATTTGTATTATATTTTATAATTTTACAGATGAGGGAAACGAGACTTAGAGAGGTTAGGTAACTCGTCCAGGCCAATAGCTACCAAAAGCAGACCAATATTTCAATTTGGTTTGGCTGATGACTCTATGTTTGTGACTACTGCATTATGTAGCCTCTTCTCTTATGACAATTCTTTGAAACAGGTCCTAGTTTATTTATTAACCCCAGATGAGGAAACTGAAGCACAGAATATTTAAGTAATTTAACTACAATCACCTAGCTCTGTCACAATTACTCTGCTATTGTAGCACTAAAGGAGTCATAGATGATACATAAATAAATGAGCGTGGTCATGTTCTAATAAAAGTTTGTTTATGTGCAAAGAAATTTCCAGGTGTCACAAAACATTATTCTTCTTTTGATTTTTTCAACTATTCAACAATATATAAACCATTCTTAGGTCACAAGCCATACAAAAACAGGCAGTAGGCCAAATTTGGACCTGGCTGACCTCCTGACCTAGTTTGTGATAGTTGGACCTGGTACTTATTCCACATAGTCCATCTCCAGAGTTCAAACTCCAAACTACAGCTATTTGAATGTACATAGGGATCTTGTTAAATTACACTTATTTAGATTACCAAAAATCTCCTAGTCACTGTAATACACACACTCAACAGATGCTGCTGTGCACAACAAAGTGCTGAAAAGATATGCTGTCCAAGTAAGTTTGCACTCCTGTTATGTAGGGGGATGCTGATTTATCAAATAAACAGAAAACTTCTTTGGATCACATAGTCCATCTGTTGTCAGTCCCAAGGGTCTAAATTCTATAACAGTTTAGAAATAGCATGAAATATAATGGATAAGCATTTCTCATAGAATTAATAATAGCATAGTGTACCTAAGTAAACACACTTTTGCTTTTAAATTGGATTGCATCTCCACCTTCCACTAACAGTTGTGGAGCTCATGTCAGTGGCCAAAAAAGGCAGTGGAAGAATAGGAAAGAAAGTGGGGGCTTCTCATCTGTTTTTTCTTACCAGAGTATTTATTAGGCAGGACTGAAACTTCCCCCTCTGATGAGACCTCAGACATTAAACGCATAGGAACTATTTGATAAGCAATCGTTTAAAAGTATTGTGAACATTTTTGTACTACCCAGCTTTGTCTTATGAAAAATGAAAATAATGCTCTTTTCAAACTTCTGCACTTTCCACTAGAAATTATACACTGTTAACTCCTAATTTATTAAAGTGAGTTTTTTTCCCTAAAGATCTGTGGTCATACCAAGCGCTCTTTTTGGAGCCTTCTAGAAAATAGAAAGACATACACTTTGTGTTAAAAGAAAGCCTTTATGGTTATCTTAGGAGTTTATTATTTTACATAACAAAAGGTTACATTTAGTTTTCTTTTAAACCTACAATCTAGTACTCAGCGTGGTAACATTTGTTTTATTTTTCTGAAGATACCCTGAGATGCCTAATGAAAGTATCTACTGCCTAAACAAAACACATTTTTTTTTTTACAGGCTTTTCAAGTGGTGTTTTCAAAGGCACCAGGAGAAAGGCTGATGTTGTGTGATGACTACCATTAGGATGCAGTGATATTCTTTGACCTTTATTTAATTACCATCATCAAAAGGCATTACCAGGTGCCTGGTTGTGGCAGCAGGTTATTAGTGCCATAGCATTAAGTTCCATCCTGCCTTAGGGCTAAAAGAAAGCTTGAGTGGTCATTTTATTCAACATGAGGTTCCAAACAAGAATCTATTTCATCAGTGCTAAGAAAGAGTTTCCTCTCATTTTCTGAATAGTATAACTCTTAGATCCTTCCTTGTCAATCATTTCATGATAATTCAATTCAAAATAGGTAAATAAGTTAGATTTTATAAGCCACACCAGAGATGGGCAATCTGGGTAAGCTGCCCCCGTGCCTCCCTCCTGTAAATGACGGAAAACACAATGTCTGTTCCCATTGGGCAGTCTGCAACACAGCTCACTGGTAGGAAAACAAACAAACAAACAAACAAACAAACGTAAAACTCAGAGTACAAGGTTAAAAAGAACAGTTGCAAAAATTCAAGCATCCAAGCCCAGACCAAAGGACCATTTGGAATGAGACTATTGATTACTCTGGCTTAGTAGGGAGAAATTCCTGAGAAATATAACCACTGGACACTGATATTTAGATGAAGGGCAAAAGTGGTTATTCACTTTAGAAGAAAACAAGATACATTTCACTGGAATGACAGGAGTAATGAATTTAATTGTATAAGTCTTGTTCACGACCTAAGGATGAGAGAGCAAGTTTTTTTTTTAACATGTAACTATATCTTCCATTATAACAGTAAATTTGTTGTATGCTGAAGCACATTTACCATCTCTAGAATAAAAGTGGTTCATGTTTGAGGACTGTGGTGAATATGTGTTGTTTTTGCCAATTATTATACATTTACCCTTTATCTTATAACTATATGCCTCTTTCCCTATGAGGAACAGCCCCTCCCCTCTTTCAGTTCACATGACTCAAGTGAAGCTGACTCTATACCCAAATCCTGGAGCAGGGCATGTCATACAAATTTTTTTTTTTTTCAATTAGCGTATGGGCAGGAGGCACCAGGGATCGAACTCCAGACCTCCAGCATGGCAGGTCGGAGCTCTGCCTGCTGAGCCACGGCAGCCACCCTATGTCATACAAATTTAATCCAATCTCTACATTCTTCTCCCTTGGCGACAGTGCCCAGTTCAGGGATGAGAATGATCAGACAGGCTAAATAAGATACAGGAAGATATGTACGGTTGTTTCTGGGAAAATGATTCTTCTTTCCCATTGTCCCATATAAAATAGCAACTATGGGTACATTTTATGAAGTCCCTTTTTCAAGATCCTCCTCTTCTCCATCATCTCTTAATGTTAGTTGCCCCAGAGCAGTTCTTGGTCCTCTTCTCCATTTACACTCACTCCCTTAGTTACGTCATGGCTATAAAATACCATCTCTATGCTGACAACGTCCAAACTTTTATCATCAGACTAGACTTCTCCCAAAGTCCAGACTCAATATCCAACCTATTGGCACCTCCACTTGGATACCTAATAGACATCACACTTTAACATGCCCAGACTGAACTTCTTTTCTTTCCTTCAAACTACTCTACCAAAAGCTTTTCCCATTTCAATTGGAGGCAACTCCATTTTTCCAGTTGCTTAGGTCAGAATGCATGGAGTCCTCCTTGATTCTTCCTTTTTATTCATACACCTATCTAATCTCCTACCAAAACTTAGCCATATATTCAAAATGCAGGGATAATGAAGAATGTTTTACATTATATTTTCCTAGTATCTTCTCATTTCAATATGCAAACTTCATAAAATATACCTATTTTGATGGTTATATGGGAAAATTTTATAATTACAGATCATGTCCTTCATATGTTCAAAATCCTACACGGCTCCCTTTTCTACTGGAAAAACCACCTACATCCTAACAACAGATTTCAGGTTAATTATGATATGCTTCCTCCACTCTTATTCCTTCTCTGACCTTCATCCTTTCACTCATTGCATTGCAGCCACTCTGGCTTTCTTGCTGCTCCTCAAACAGGCCGAACATGCTCCTACTTTAAGGATTATATTCTAGCTGTTCACCCCACCTCAGAGATCTACTTGGCTACTGCCCTAACCCACTCATGACTTTCCTTAAATTCACCTCCTTAATGAGGTCTACAGGCATACCCTGATTACCTTAATTATTACTACATTCTGAGCTTCCAATGTCCATTTCATGCTTTATAAACATTTTCTATGGTATGTTTATTATGTATTTGAGTATCACACTTGTTTCAACCTCTCTACAATGACATGTGGCCACCAGAGAAAACCTTGTAGGATGTCCCAATCATATATCTCACAATATAAACACTGTTAATCACAAACTGCATATCTATTTGAGTAAGTTGCATTGCTTACTCAAAATCTCTCAGTTAATCTTCACCATTCCAAGTATTCATGTCTACTCACGGCCAAATATAATTTTGCCTTTATATTTGCTATAATTGTAGCAGAAATCTACTGAGCTGTCTGCAAAGACATGCCCTGTTATGAAAACTGTGCTCTCAATGATCCTGCACTCTAATCTAACTTCTGTGTGCCAAATTTTGAAATTATAAAGTACCCAGAAAAGCCTTGTTTTAATCCTGATCCAATCTTGTGGGGGAAGCCATTTCTTTTAATTCTGATTCAATATTGTAGGGTGGAAACATTTGATTAGATTAGCTCCACAGTGATATGGCACACCCACTTATAGGTGTGGCCTTTTAATTAGAGGGAGATGTGACTCCACCCACTCAAGGTGGGTCTTGATTAGTTTACTGGAGTCTTTTAGAAGCGGAAACATTTTGGAGAAAACTCAGATGCAGATACAGACAGATGTTTGGAAGAGCAGATGGAGAACTTGGAGAATAGTTGCTTCAGAGTTGACAGAGCCAGCACAAGATGCAGATGTTTGGAGGTGCAGGGCCCAGCAGATATTGCCATGTGCCTTCCCATGAGATGCTAAGCAAGCTAGAACCTAGAGTTGTGTCCCAGAGCAGCTAAGTGAAGGCCCCAGATGTCAAGAGAGGAAATCCCACAAGAAATAGAGGCTGAAAGCCATGGAGCCCAGGAGCAAGGGATAGCATATGCCAGCCACATGACTTCCCATCTGACAGAGGTGTTCTGGATGGCATCAGTCTTTCTTGAGTGAAGTTATTGATGCCTTGGTTTGGACATTTTCTCAGCACTAGAACTGTAAACTTGTGACTTATTAAATTCCCTTGTTAAAAGCCATTCCATTTTAGTATACTGCTTTCTGGCAGCATTAGCAAACCAATAAACTTACTTACCCATTTCTGGGCATAGCTGACTCCATCAGTAGTGGATATATTACCAAGATGAGCCAACTGAATATTCTTTTCAGTAAAATTTCAATTTGGACCCAGAGAATCTATATAAACATAGAGAAGCTTTATAATCATGTTTAGGCATTCAAACTGAGAAATTATGTAAAGTGGGACTGAGGATCTCATGTTTGGCCATAGATATGTCAAAGCAGAGTGTCTATATTTGATAAGGGAGAGAGGGAGGGAAGGAGGAATAGAGGGTGAGAGAATATGAATATGAATAATCCCATTGGTTCCTGATAGTATTCTGTTCCCTGTTACAATTTCTTATGAGGTCTACCTATACTTTCTGCCTTTGGTTTTCATGAGATACCCTGCATTCCTTACAATAAAATCCCTCTTACTTCAACTAATTTCAATGTGTTTTATTTCCTCATGACCAAATAATTCCTAATAATTGAACACCCCTTGGCTCATGTTCTAGTTCACTAGCAGTCAGGATGTGATATATCAGAAATGGAATAGCTTTTAAAAAGGGAGGTTTATTAAGTGGCAAGTTAACAGTTCCAGGCTGTGAAAATGTCCAAATTAAAGAAAGTCTATAGAAATGTCCAATCTAAGGTAGCCACAGAAAGAAACCTTGGTTCAAGAAGTTTCAGGGTTTCTCCTTCAACATGAAAGGCACATGGTAAACATGGCAACGTCTGCTAGCTTCCTCTCCAGGCTTCTTGTTTCATGAAGCTCCCCCAGGGGCATTTTCCTTCTTCATCTCCAGACGTTTCTGGCTGTGTGGGTTCTTGTGGCTCTGCTGGTGGCTCTGTGGCTCTCTAAAAATGTTTCCTCTTTTAAAGGATTCCAGTAAACTAATCAAGACCCACCTGGAATGGGTGGAGTCACATATCCATCTAATAAAAAAGTTAATACCCACAATTGGGCATCACACTTCTACGGAGATAATCTGATCAAAAGATTCCAACCTACATTATTGAATAGGGATTAAAAGAAAAGTCTGCTTCCACAAGATTGGATCAGGGATAAAACATGGCTTTTTTAGGGCACATAATCCTTTGAAACCAGCACAGCTCAATTACCAAAATCATTATTAGAGTCTCTGCTTTTTTTCTCGTTCAACTACAATCCATTCACTCCAAGGAGCAAGAATGGTCTTACTAAATATATACTCAAATATATCACTCTATGACTAAAAACTTTCAATCACAATAAAATTTCCTTACGAGGAAAACATATATGCCAACAATCAAAGTTATAATATGTGGAACAGCAGAAACTTGTGCAAGATATAGAAATAGTACAGTGAAGGGAGAGATTAATACTCTTTGGAAAATGATATTAGAAAAGGCTTCTTAGAGAAAATAATGCCTGATAACTATTTTGAACAAATAAATTTGAGACTCAAAGTGACTTGTCATATCACATGACTAGCTCATGAAAACAGGAATAGAACTTCAGTCTCTAACCCGTCTCTCGGATAAAGTATTATAACAGTATTCTGCCACGATGTTCAAGCAGGTGAAATTTTCACTTAATCGAGCAATAGGAGAGAAAGGATCCTGTCTTGTAATGATGTTCCTCAGACTGCTCATGACCACGCCAGTCTTCTAGGGGCTCAAGTCAAAGACTTTGGGATTAACTTTGACCTTTCCCTCACATTCCACAACTGATTCATCAGCAAAAAATGCAGGATGTACTATCAAAAGATATTCACAATTTGACCACTTCTAATCCTTCTACCACCACTGCTCCAGTCCAAGCCATGATAACTTCTCACCAAATCTTTCTGTTCTGCCCTATTTTTAGCTCTCAACATTATAGCCAAAGTGATCCTGTTAAAATACAAATCTCATCAAGACATTTATCTGCTCACTATCCTCCAGTGGCTTCCCATCTCACTCAGAATGAAAGCCTAAGTTCTAACCTTGACTTACAAGGCACTACATGGCTTGTTTTTCTATTCCTTTCTGACCTCAACCCCCATTAGTCCTCCATCTTCCCTTGGTGAATTTGTTTCAATCATATTGCCCTCTTCCTTCACTTTTATTCAAATAAATAAGCATGCTCCCATCCCAAGCCTTTTTATTGCTTTTCCTTCCATTTGAAATGCTCATCTCTCAGACATCCATGGCTAGCTCCTATACTTCTTTCCGATATTGATTCTTCAATCACTTTTAAGAGAGGTTTTCCATGGATACATCATCTAAAATTTCACCCTGGTCCCAAATTTTATATCCCCTTTCCCTACTTAATTTTTTTCTCCTTAGTACTAAAAAATATTTAACATTATATGGTTTACTATAAGTAGCTTGCTTATCTTCCAATGACAACAAAATTTCATCAGCACCTTGTACTTGCTGTTAGCAGGTAGCATAACAAAGCATTTGGCATTCCAACCATACTGCTCTCAAGGGTATAGGTGTTTGAGACATCCCCCACTTCTTAGATCAGAAATATGTTTAAATACTCATTTAATTCTAGAGAAAGAAAAACTGAGCTGCTGTTCTTTAAAATGTGTGTTTTGTTCGAATTTTGACAATGTCGCTATAGATACCAAGAAAAGTCTTTGTCCTTCATTCAAAGCCTTCTGGGATGCAGGCTCCATTGAGGGCAGGGAGTTTTATCTTTTTTTTTGTTTTCTATTTTATCCCTACTGCCTAAAAGAGTGCCTAACATGTAGTAGCTACTCAATAAATAATGAATGAGGGAGTAAGTAAGATGTCGTGATAGCAAAGAATAAGCCTGTGATCAGTGATGCAGAAAAGAGAAGAAAATTCATGACAACTATGTAAAGAAGCACTTCTGTACCTGACATATACTGGGCACTCAATAAATATTTGCTGAATGAATAAATAAATGACAAAAGGGTATTTATTCCATATCTGGAAAAAGTAAGACCTGCCATTTGACAAACATGAAACTGCAAAAAAGGCGACTGGGTGGATTGTTCATGGTCTCTCTCACTGCCACTCTTTTGTGCTACTGTCAGGAAACCTGAATATCTCTTGAAATGATTGCAGTAGCCTGAAATGTGTCATATCAAAAGCTCCTCCACTCTAGGAAGAAGAGGAAAAGACATAAGAGAAGTCAGGAAATTAATGGTTTCCTCTTCATGTCTTTTATTTTTTTATTTTTAAATTTTGCATTTTTATTAAAAACTCAGCATGGGGCAACAAGCCTTTTCTCATTTCACAGATGTACATTTAATTTTGTGGTCTAGAAATAGACAACTCAGAATCTTTTCCCCAGAGCTTAATTTACTCCAACAACTATGCAATCAGTACGCTCATCACAAAATATGAATAAAACACCTATATCACAATATGTTTTGAGAAGCAGTGCAATATTGTGCTTAAAAATATTTTGTAAAGTATAAAGTGTTATTATTATGCCAAAGGAAGCATTTCTGAAATGATACTTCTCTATGAAAATTCTCAGTTCAAATAAATAGCCTATAATCAGACAAAACAATGAGAAAATAAGCAGGAATTTTTTTTAGAAGCTAATAAAATAAAATCAGTATAAAAATAACAGAAAAAAAAGATAATTTCACTCGAGAATGAAGATAAATAGATGAGGCCCCTGTATTTACGCAGAAACACCTTTACCTTGATGAAGAAACTGAGCAATAACTGACTCTGTGCTACCCAAATGAGTCAGGCTCAGAATATAGGTTTTACTATTCCCAATTCAGGACACTAAGAAAAACATCATACTGGTTTGATCCCCAGGTTTTGGTACCAAACAAACAAACACAAAACTTGCATCATAAGGCATTTATTGAGTTCTTGCTATGTCCCAGGTACAAGCACTACATGACAAAGCTGGTGCTCTATTTCTGTTTCACTGCCAGGTGAGCTAAGACAAAGGCACTGGCAGTAAATGAGGAAGGTTATACAACTTGGAAGTGGCTGAACTAGGATTTGAACTGAGGCAGACTGACAAAAGACTATCCTCTTAACCTCTAGGCCACTTCAATCAGCAGAGGTAGGCTGCTTAGCCTTTCATCCGGAATCCTCATGCATTCTTTTCATGCAAAATTAGTTCTTGGGTGGGGGAGTGAAAGAAAATCTTAGCACAATGGCTCATGGCCTTCCAAAGGACTACAGAACATAAACATATATGAAGGATATTTGTGGTATTACAATTTAATGGGGGCTTCGCAATTAGGATAAAGAGTCTAAAAATGTTTCCCTATAAGGGGGGATGATTTTTTTTTAAGGCAGAGAAACACAGCCTTAGATCAATACCTGAATTACCTGAAAAAAAGCTGAATGTTTACTTTATGCATTAAATTGAGAAAAGATTCAATAAACTCCTCTCCTGTTAAACCCACTCTCATCACCGGTTAGGAGACTTGTAGTTGAATCATTGATGGAAAAGTCATTTAAGGATCTTGCCCTAAAGATCTTGGCTGACAAGCAACCTCTCTCTCCCACACTTTTTCCTGCCAGTCAGTGACTTGTTAGTTTGTTTCCCTAAAGTGGATAAAACATGGGCTTAGGAGACCAGGTACTCAGATTACTGTAGAGGCAGCAGGGTATAGTAGAAAGAGCACAGAATATGGAAGTCCAAGAGTGAAGAGGATTCCTGAGCCCACCACTCACTAATATTGGCAAATCGTTTAAACCCTCTCAGTCTCAGTTCTCTCATCTGTAAAAGGGGGGTAACAAATGATTGCCAAGTATAAATAACAAAGAATTATAAAAATGTTAAATATTGTTAGTATTGGGAGGGATATTACTGGTTATACTTATCACTATTAAAATCTACTAATAATATAAATGTTTATTATGGTACTGTGAGTTTGTAAAGCACATTTTCTTTTTACCAATTGCTTTATTATACATGATAAAGACCAGAGTCTGTAAATCTACTGGCCAAACCTTGCAACTCCATAAAATACCTTCCCTCACAACCATCCCCTGCTCCACCATCACTCACTGTTGGAGTAAAACAAACAAAGAAACAAACAAAAAACAAGCAAACAAAACCCCTCAGAGTTGTGACTGTGGGTAAGGATCACACATTTGATCCTTAGGATCAAATACATCAATAGAAAAATAATACATCAATACAAACTAAGAAAATAGTAAATAAGAAAGGGAAATATATTCATTACTAATCCAGGTCCCCTTAATGTGAGTCAGTGTCCTTTTCCCTAAACACAAGACTCAAAAATACAAGTTCACGTAATTCTCTTAGGTATTTTAATTTGGATATTTCTTGTAAAGGCTAATAAATAACTGTGGTATTAGTCAGGTCTGATTCAGACTCATTAATGAGTAACTTCCTTTGGTGCAATAGAAATACTCATTCCTTACATTTTTTACGACACTTTGCATACATTATCTATTCTGATCTACAAAATAACCTGTGAAGGAAAGACAGGGATTATTATCACCAGTTTGCAATCGAGGAAAACAAGAATCAACAAGAATCCTATATTTTTCAGTTTTAAAATAACTTTAAAGGCCATCTATTTAAACCACATACCCAATGCTTGACTCCCCTCTGCATTACCTATTTTGTATTTAAAAACATGTAGCAAAGGGGAATTATTTCTACCCCGGCGAGATCTGAATTTGGAAAAATTCTTCCTTGTGGTGAACCTAAAAACATATTCACAAAGATTCAGACCACTGGCTCTATTTTACCTTTAAGGCTATACAAGACATATCTAACTTCTCTTGGATGAACAGATTCAAATATATGTGCTTACTATAATGCCCACCGAGTGGTCTCTCCTTCAGGCTAACCATCCCACTTGTTCAAAATTTCTCCATGTCTTAAAAATATATAAACAGAAAAAATATATAAAAATATACAATTTATAACTAATATACATTTTATATTAGCTTAATATACAAATGCATATTAATTTCCATGACAGATCACTTTATGTATAATTGATAAAGAAATATGTGATGAATTATACAATTTACATAGGCTCCAAAAAACTGCATTTCTTGTGAGATTTTATGCAGATCTGTAGAGGTAAAATTGAATTTCATTCAAACATATCGTTTTAACAAATCAATAAATATCTGTATTATTACTATGTACCTGAAATTGGGCTAGCTCCTATAGAACAAAATAAAGTGGTATAACATATGGGACTTTTTCTCAATTAGTTTATAGTCCAGTAGGAGAACTCTATTTTAAAAAACATATAGAATAACCCGATTAAAATTAAACACACAACCATCTAATACTAGTTATAACTGCTTTAGGAATTTATAGGGTTATCAAAATCAGGTCTCACATACAACAACTTCTGTTGCCTTGCCTATGGCAGGCATTGTTAACAGATCGCTGTATTCAACACTGGGGCTGGATTAAAAACTTCAGAATCCTTCTCTAGGCAGCTCTCTAATCAGACACTAGCAATCAACTGGAATCAGTGCAAGAGAGGAATAACGTGAAATTCCTAAGTTAATGAAAAGGAGAACTAAGCATTATTGTTAATCATTTTAAGAAAGTGGCTAGCATCTATGCTAAAAGCTTGAGTACCTCAAAAGAAATAATTAAAGGTTAGTTTGGTGATTACTATGTGAGTTCATCTATACAATGCTGTTTGTCCTTGCATAACTGAGAAAACATTTGACATGTATTTGACCTATTTAACTCAGAATTTATTTTTGGTTTTGTTACCACTATACATTATTGCTAAAATTTTTATAGAAAATCTTGCTGTGCTGGTTTGAAACTCTTGTGTACCCCAGAAAAGCTATGTTCTTTAATCCAGATTCAATATTGATGGGTGGGATCTTCTTGATTAAGTTGTGTTCATGGAGATGTGACCCACCCAGCTGCGGGTGGAACCTTTTGATTAGGTGGTTTCCATGGAGATGTCTCCATGCATTCAAGGTGGAATTGCTTACTAGGAGTCCTTTAAGAGGGAACCATTTTGGAAAAAGCTTCAGAGCTCACACAGCCAGAGACATTTGGAGATGCAGAAAGAAAATACCCCTGGGGCAGTCTTATGAAAGAGAAGCCAGGAGAGAAAGCTAGCAGACATCACCATGTGCCTTCCAGGCTGACAGAGAAACCCTAAATGTCATCAGCCCTTTCTTGAGTCAAAGTATCTTTCTCTGGATGCCTTAGTTTGGATATTTTTGTGGGCTTAGAACTGTAAACTTGTAATTTAATAAATTCCATTTATAAAAGCCAATCCAGGGGGATTCAAGGGTAGTTCAGTGGTAGAATTCTTGCCTGCTATGTGGGAGATCTGGGTTTGATTCCCAGTCCAATCACTTCCCCAAAACAAAAAAAAAGCAAAAACAAACAAGCAAACAAATAAAACAAAAAAATCAACAAATGGTGCTACAATAATGGGATACTCACATGGAAAAATAATGAAATTTGGCCCCACCATATGACATACAAAAAAAAAAGCCAATCGGTTTCTGATATATTGCATTTCCAGCAGCATTAGTAAACTAAAACACTTGGTTTTAAGTAAAATTCCTTATAAGAAGTTTGATTTTTGATAATAACATGCTCTAGTTAAAATTCTTTAATGCCTCATTACAGATACAATTTCTACTTTTCTTTTTTCAGGTTTCTAAATTTAGAAATGACTGCAATATTTGTTTGCATACCAATAATGGCAGAGTGATTAAGTAGACATCTATAAAACTAGGAAAATTATGTGGTGCTTTTATTACCACAAAGGAAGCAATAAATAGAACTAAAAAGTGGGGACTTCTGAGAAGATGGCAGAATAGGATAGGCTGAGCTCACTCCTCAGAATAATTAGAGAAGTGACAGAAAAGTGACTGGGATAGCAGTGCCAGGGTGTGAATAATCAGAGAGCGTCTTCCACACTATATAAGGAGGTTCTGGTTGTAAAAGCAGAGAAATTGGGATGGAGAGAATGGGGTGAGTATGGTTTGTCATGGCTCCACCTGTGGCAAGTGGCGGTGTGCAGGAAGGAGCAGGTTCCATAGGAATAGGGCCAGCCCCCACAGCTATCTTGGAAGATATGCCCTCTCAGGTCTATAGGTAGGAGTTCCTGTGGGAACCTGGAAGCCAGCAGGCATGGTTTGCCTGCATACAGAGATCTTCCAGCCAGTGCACAGTGCTTGTCCCCAACCCCTGAGACAAGCCGCTATAGGTACCTGTTTTCAGCAGAGACTGAGGTGGCCTCCTTTTTGGAGAAGGTGGAGACACAGAGTGGAGTTGGTCTGACAATTGGCTGGCAAAAGAGACTTATTGGGTCCCACTACCACTTCCCTTTCCCCATGGAGGCCCTGACCCCACAGGTATGCATGGAAGGAGAAGTGTGGCTGAGAAAGCGAGCCAAGCCACACTGCAATGCCAGGCTTTTCTGGATTGGCTGAGTGCAGAGACAGTTGAAATATTCTGTCCAACAGCCCAAGGTCATCCCAAGCAGGAGCTTGGCGACTACCAGACCCATCAAGTCTACAGGCAGATTCTCTGCAGAGGTGCACACTGCCCATCCATCAGCCCCAGAGTTGGTGGCTTTTAGTGCACATCGAGTCCAGCAACCTTGGCCAGAATTGCATCAGGTCTCCACCTTGCTCAGCCAATTGCCACAATTGGAGAGAGGTGGGCCTGAGGGGAAGAGGTGGCCCAAGAGTACCAACTGCTGGGAAGACATGGCAAGTACAATCTGGCAAACTGCCTATTTGCCTAGTTTTTAACAGATATTCAAGTAAAGTTGCATCTCCTGTATGAGATTCAGGCTTTGATTTAGCAGGGAATTACTGACAAACCAAGAGCAAAAGGAGACTTCACAAACCCAAGCAAATATAATACCTTAGATGACTGAAGGAAATCAACTTTCCAATTGCCTTATCAAGACAGTCAAATGCTGCAAAGCCAACAGAAAATAACAAAGCACATGAAGATGCAGGTAGATATGGCCCAGCCAAATGATCAAATTAAATCACCAGAGGGGACACAGAATTTGGAACAACTAATCAAGATGTTCATACAAATCTCTGAAATAAATTCAATGGGTTGGCTAATGACATAAAGGATGTAAGAAGATACTAGAAAATCATAAAGAAGAAATTGAAAGAATAAATAGAAAAATAGCAGATCTCACAGAGATGAAAGATACCATAGACCAAATTTAAAATATACTAGCACAACAGCAGATTTGAAAAGGCAAAAGAAAGAATAATCAAATTAGGAGCACAGGACAACTGAATTTGAACACACATAAGAACAAGAACAAAAAAGATGGAATAATTTGAATTGGATCTCAGGGAAATGATAGACAACACGAAACATACAAATATAAGAATCATCAGTGTTCTAGAAGGGGAATAGAATAGTAAAGGGCTAGAAAGATTAGTTGAGAAAATAATGGGGAAAATCTTCCAACCCTTATAAAAGACATAAATATGCAAATCAAAGAAGCCCAATGAACCCCAAATAGAATAAATCCAAATAGACACACTCCAAGACACATACTAATCAGACTCAAGTGCTAAAGAGAAGCAAAAAAAGTCCTGAAAGTAACAAGAGAAAAGCAATTCACCACATACAAAGGAAGCCACATAAGACTAAGTTTGGAATACTCAACAGGCATCATGGAGGCAAGAAGGCAGTGGTATGAAATACTTAAGATCTTGAAAGATAAAGACTTCTAGCCAAGAATTCTTTATCCATCAAGGTTATCTTCAAAAGATTAAAATGTTCACAGACAAACAAATTCCAAGAGAATTTGTTAACAAGAGATGTGCCCTACAAGAAATACTAAAGGGAGTCCTATTGGCTGAAAAAAAAAGCCAGGAGTGGGAAGTCTGGAGGAGGGCATAGAATTGAAGAGCATAAGTAAGGGTAACAAAGTATAAAAAAAGATAGAGGGAAAAGAATATACAGATTGGACAAATAAAAAGCAAAGGACAAGATGATAGATTCAAGAACTGCCTTTACAGTAATAACCTTGAATGTTAACAGACTAAATTCACCAATTAGAAGATACGGACTAGGAGAATGGATTAAAAATATGGTTCATCTATATGCTGCTTACAAGAAATTCACAATAGTTCCAAGGATACAAATAGACTGAAAATGAAAGGATGAAAAAGATATTCCATGCAATCTATAACAAAAGAAAGCAGGAGCAGCTATACTAATATTAGACAAAATAGACTTTAAATATAAAGATGTCATAAGAGACAAGGAAGGGCATTACATCTTGATGAAAGGGACAATTCATCAAGAAGAAATAGCAATCATAAATGTTTATGCTCTCCCAATCAAGGAGTTCCAAAGTACGAGGCAAACATTGACAAAACTTAAGGGAGTGACAGACATTTTAACATAATACTGGGAGGTTTCACTATACTACTCTCCTTTCTAGATAGAACAACTAGACGGAGGTTTAATAAGGAAATAGAGAATCAAACCAATATGATAAATAAATTAGACCTAACAGACATATATAGATCATTATACCCCAAAATATCAGGATATACATTCTTCTCTAGTACTCATGGAACATTCTCTGGGATAGATCATATGCCGTGGCACAAAACAGGTCTTAATATACTTAAAAAGACTAAAATTATTCAAAGCACTTTCTCTGACCACAATGGAACGAAGCTAGAAATCAATAACCACCAAAGAACCAAAAATTTCACAAATATGTGGAGATTAAATAACACACTTAAACAATCAGGGGGTCAAAGAAGAAACAGCAAGAGAAATTCATAAATATCTGGAGACAAATGAAAATAAGACTACAACATATCAGAATGTATGGGATGTGGAAAAAGCAATGCAGAGAGGGAAATTTATTGCCCTAAATGCCTATATGAAAAAAGAAGAAAGAAAAAAATCAAGGACTTAACTGCTTACCTAGAGGAACTAGAGAAACAGATCAGAAAAACACTTTCCCCCAAGGCCACGATTACATATATGCATACATGCGTGCACCCACATACACACATTTAGTGTGCTCTCTAATTTGATGTCACCCTTAGATATTTTATTTTCAGACTAACTCTGAGATATCTTGACACTCTAAGTTACTTTTCTGTTTCTTTGGTAGGGACATGTTTTAGACAGGCTGAGTCTCAGAGAGCATGGAACAATAAGAGATGTTCAATCAAAGTTGGGGGCTTTTTTATTACAAGACCAATGGCAACTCCCTGGTGATGAGTTTATTTTGTGCCTCTAAAACAATCCTGGCAAAAGCATGGGATCAGACTCAGAAGTGGGGCGCCAAGTAAGATGGTCCTGTCACAGCCCAGGAGCAGTCTGAAATCTGCTCTGCAGCATGATAGGAGGTGCTGGTCATTATGAGGATGTTTCCATATTGCAAATATCATACAACTGCAGCTAGGAACCTTCTGGATTTTTTGGGGGGGATGATACTAGTTCATCAGCCAGCTACCTGCTTTAGGCTTATATACACGCTGGTACGTTCTGAGTGGAAGGGAGAATTTTGCCTCACAGAAAGCTTTTTACTTAACCAGGCATATTAAGAACATGTCCTGGACTTTGAAACAGTTCAGCAGAGTGCATGTGTTTTTTAATTGCTTTTTTGTATGCTGTATGGTGGGGGTCACATTTCATTCCTTTTTTTTTTTTCATGTGAGTATCCCCTTATTGCAGCACCACTTGCTGAATTGTTTTGTTTGTTTGGTTTTTCATTTGTTTGCTTGTTTGTTTGTGAAGTGCATGGGCTGGGGAGAGCACATGCTTATTAATTCACTTTATAAAATGAAAAAAATTATTCAAATCGCTTCACCAGCAATAGACTTGATTCTGTAAAGGCTTGAGGCATGTTTATTAGCCACTTTAGTAACTGCTTTTAAACCCCCTTAGTCAGCATTTGGAACCACTTCTGAAACCAAGGCTGTGGGTGACCTTATCACTTTACTTTGTACAAATGTTTTCACAGGCCAAAATGCCAAGCAAAGGCATAGCAGGAAAGAACACAGGCTTTCTGCTTCATTAGAATTTACCTCTTTGCCATCCATGCTTTTTCAGTTAATTGGAAGCAGAATATAGGGTATTGTGAGTCACATCTCTCTTATACAACAAGATGATGATGGTATTTAATCCTCTGATGAGAAACGGAAGGTGGCAGCTCCTGAAGGACAGGGCAGCATCATATATTGCTATGAAAATCTTCACAGATATTTTCAGATGTAAAAAGATTCTCAGTGACCTTTTCTACTGATCATTGTCAATGTGTGAAGACTCTGATTGAAAGTACGGGTGTCAAAATTAATTAAAGGTGAGTAGCAAGTGACAGCCCAGAGTCCATGAAGGTGAGGACATCTCTGCCTTGTAGACTGTGCATCTCTCTTACCTAAGTACTGTGCTTGCCACAGAACAGGAACTCATTATTCTTTTTTTTTTAAAAGGAGAGAAGGAAAGAGTGACTGAATGACTATAATGAGTTGACAATCAACTCTATAGCCAGAGAAAAAGAGACAACTGTGCATGCTTCACCTCCCCATGACTATAGCACATGCAGTACAGCTGGCTTGTGATGCTGCATGTATAATGAGGGCTAACCACAATTCATCTTTCTGGTAGCCTTTAGTTTATCATAATGAGTGACTTTTATTAAATCAAAAGATTGTGTTTTAGTGAATTAAGAAGTACACACCATGATAATTGATGCAGCAGGAGAAACCTAGCATGTGTGAATGTGGGTATGTCATGGCAGACATTAAACTAAATAAAGAGTAGACATGCTATGTCCTGGACTTTCCAACATTCTGGCCTGCCTTTCCTCCTAGGGAAAGTTTCCTTAATAGGATAGAAAAAGATTATCTTATTATATATAGGGACAGAAGAGAGAAGAATTCTTCTAACAAACAATGTTGGAAATCTAAACTAAATTGTAGAACGGCAAGGTGAACAAAAGGAAGAAATTATCTTGCTCAGTAGTAAGCTCCAATGCCAAGCATAGTGGCTGGCATGTCTTTGATAGATAAGAAGATATTAATGAATTAGTGATATTAAATGAATAAATCCTGGCTTAACAAGTAGAGAAAAACTAAAAAAAAATGATGAAAATTGTCTGAAATGTTTGCTAACAATGACAACGGTCAGATGTCTTAGATATTGAATTGGGGTAAAGTCAATGATGCATTTTATCTAAAATGAATGCATTAAATACAATAGTAAATAAATATGATAAGAAAACACACATCTATTTGGTCTCCTGGATTCCTGGGTCTCCACTCATTTTTCATTCGTCAGCTGAACTTAGACTCTGGTAAAAGCCTGGTCAAAAGAGGGGATGAGCACAGAGATTAACTAACTAGACTCAAGAGGTATGAACCAGCTGCCTAACTTACTGTTGGGTTTATCATGGATGGCTGTTCACAATCTGCAATAAAAAATGTAAGTAAAATCATGGTTTGGAAGAAAAAAACCATAATAGCTCATCAAGATAGATTCAATTTTATTCCTTTCCTTTAAAACTCATTTATGTTATTAAATAATTTCCCAGACAATTATTTTATCAATGTGAATAAAACTAGCCAGTAGTGCCAGATATATTCAAGTTCAATTATTTAATCATTTTCTTCAAGTTTCCTTTTCATTACATAAATAATCCAATGCTTTTCTAGTTAATAGTTATTCTGCTTCTGATGACTATCCCAGAAGAAGTCCTGAAAATCCCTAATGAAAAGCTATTCAGGAAACAGGCACACTATGGCATGATCATATGACTCAATGAATAGACTAAAGAACTGTTAGAGGAAGGAGGCAAGCAGGCATATTATAGAAGGATGAAATATACATTCTATTTCCAGCTATGTCTCCATCCTTTGGGTGACCTATGATGACTCACACCTCCTTTCTTTTTTTTTTTTTTTTTTTTTTTGAGTGCTGGCAGTGACTCAGAATTGTTTTTAAAAGTTCTCTGCTTAATTCTCAATGATAGATTATTTCCTCCAGAAAACATACAATACAAAATGATCCTCTTTTAAGTCCTTCTAACTGTATTATGTCTCATAATACATAACATATATGAGACATAACAGCATTGAATTTTATGGCCTAGAAAAGGAATCCTTATTGGAATATGAGAATTAACCTAACACCACAAGTAAAATATTAATATATCTTCTGTGGTAAGAGGATATTTTAACTTCTCTGTATAAAAGAAGAGCCCAGAATCAAGGGCATTAGTAGCTGTGAGTTTGGCCCCTTGGAGGCTGAATTTCTGTCCAGTATACCATGTGTTTGATGCAGGTTGGACCAGACAATATTTTCAGTAGCACTATTCTAGAGCATTATCTGTTCCTTTGCCAGTATTGAATTATGTTAGCATCTATAAATAGTATGACTTATGGCTAACATTAGGCATTTGGACACAGACTCTTGGTACTGACTCTTGCAATAAAATGAGAAGACAATTTTAAAAGACATGCATTTGTCCCTGGTTAATGTTTTTATCAATAGACAATATATCAACTGAGCCTTTAAACTTTCTAGCAAAGATCCTGGAATTGTTTTTGTCTTTTTCAGGCTCTGTTCTCTGGATTGATTTTATGATAAAAATTATTAAAAAGGTATTAACAAATAGATTACACAATACTGAAGAAATATATGCAAATATTGGATTAGATTTTTGTTTTTTTTTGTAAAATATAGATCTTGACCAATTCAAAACTTAATAATTTACTATGACATTTCTGAAAAAGTAGAACAATCCCTTTGTTAGATGATGCTGATAAAGAGCACCAGACATAAAAACATTAATAACAGAAGTACCCCCAGTACAACTTTGGAACATTGCTCCTTCACTCTATACCAAATAATAATGTTGGTTTGAGAACAGAGAAGAGATCCATTTTATGCAGAATGAATAGTAATAAATACAACAGCCCAGAGTGCAAAAGGATCTGGTCCAATACACAAAATTTCCAAATTCATAGTAAAGGTGTGTGACATTGAGTTGTGGGGAGAAGAGAAAGAGTGGGGGTTAATAACAGCCTGTATTAATTCTATGGCTACAGTCATTCATTTCATTGATTCTGAGATGCATTTTATTTACTTATAACATTTCAAGACATCAGATGCAGTCGCTAAAGGGGCAGTCAAGAGATTGTCATTAATACCTAGGCATACACAATAAAACTTGCAAAATGGGTATCAGTATCTTGGAATAACAGGAGTCTTTTTTGTTTGCTTTTACCCCAAAGCTCCTAATGGAAAACTGAACAATACTGTATGAGGAAACATGGATATCTGCAATATTAGTGTTATGGTTCCAAAGAACAAAGATAGTGGCCTAGGATGCTCCAGAGAGCCTTTCTTCCATGAATCTTTGAACAACTAGTAAAAATTAGCAAGACATCTTCCTCAGAATTCTAGAAAACAGTTAAAGGGTTGCAGTAACTAGGTGTTTGCTGAATCAATAAAATGCAGCTTTAAAAACAGTAGGAGAAGATTCTGACATTCTGCTGGTCCCTTCTTTACCTCTCTGCATGGTAGGGAACAGCCATGTGTTCACATTGTGTATCACTTGCCCGGCTTCTGAGGGAATGCAGTAGCACCTATGAGCATACTGTGGTACCTCTATGTTGGTGCCAATCATTAGGGTGGCAACCTGAAAGATTGTACCAGGAAACACCTCTCTGGCTTGCCTTCCCAGAATTTGTCCTACAGGCAGAAGATGCATCATAGCTAAAGCAGTGTGGAAACCATTTAATTAAATTTGCCTGGAGCAAAGGATCATGTGTTTTAAGTCACACAATAAAGCCACCCAAAGGTAGAGAAATTTTATTTGATAGAGAGTAGAGTGGGCCCTTGAATTCATGTGAACAGGGACATTTTCTAAGGCCACAAACAAGCACAAGCCCAGAATATGACACAGGCTCAGAAAAGACAGAGAAGACCCTATACTTCACATATACTCAGACTAATCTTCTTGACAAGAAGGCTAAATACTGAAAGAGAACACCAGCCAAGGAAGATCAATTTAGAAAGACTATGAAAGGTCTTTTTGCGTGGATTTGTATGTTTTTATTAGTTCCAGACACTCAAAGAAATCTTGGTCATATCACTAGCTGGATACAAACTTCAGGAAGAGAGTTCAAGAACTAAATCCCAGAATTAACACTTTAAAATATCAAAATGCATACTGTACAACTGAAGATTACAAAAAGAACAAAGAAACAGGAAATCATGGCTCATTCAAAGGATTAAGATAAAAATCTAGACACCATTAACAAGGAGGACCAAATTTTGGCCATATTGAAAAAAGACATTTAAAAATGATCCTTAGTGTAAGGGTGCAAGGGTAATTCAGTGGTAGAATTCTCATTTGCCATGCTGGAGACCCAGTTCAATTCTTGGCCCATACCTTCTACCCACCCACCCCTCAAAAAAAAAATCAGCAAATGGTGCTGCTATAAGGGAATAGTCACAGGGAAAAAGAATAAAATGTGACCCCCACCATAGAGCATACAAAAAAAAAAATGATCCTCAGTATGCTCAAGAAGTTAAAGAAAAGCAAAGAGAAAGAACTAAAGGACATGAAGAAAGAACAGTAATAAGATCTTAATGAAAAGATAGAAATTCTAAAAATGAATCAATCAGAAATACTGAAGTTGAAGACCACAATAACTGAAATGAAAAATTCCCTGGATGGTTTCAATAGCAGGAGAAGAGAATCAGTGAACCTGAAGAGAAGATAATTGGAATGATTAAGGCTGAGGAGCAATAAGAAAATAAATAATTTTTTAAAAGGGAACAGGTTTAGAAGAATTGTGGGCCACCAACAAGCATACCA